>CM062285.1:2282361-2322361 GCA_031216635.1 Dissostichus eleginoides
GACCGCACGTACCTCTCCCTCTTCCCACTTGCGCTTAAAGTTACCTCTGTTGACTGTGAAGAAAAAGAAGGGATTTCAATATCTCATTATTCAAAATATGTTTTTGTCATGTATTCAATACAGAGTTGAAAACCCTGTTCTTTGTTTTTCAATTCAATTTATTTTTACAAGGCATGAAATCCTAGCATAAGTTATCTGAAGACCCATTTCATACTAAGCAGGTCTGGACGATATTCTACTGTTTAAAGAGACCCAACAAGAGATCTCCACGAGCGAGCACTGGTGGGACAGTGTCAAGAAAAAGACTCTGATAGAAAAGGGGAACACAACTTAAATAAAAAGTGTATTATGATATTTCCATGGCCAAGGCAAGTGCAAACAGTATTTGTGAACTTGAGCTACTCTCTCCCAAATCAAAATCTAGTGTGCTCAAAAACTTGTGATGTCATATATAATGTCTGGAGCTTGTCCATTGACAATGGAAGGGATAGTGTTTTCTCTTTATCTATTTATATTAATAGTGTGATTAGTAGGGTTCATAATTGTGAAACCGAAAATGTTTCAATCACACACTCAGACCTTCCCACAATTCATTTTCTATTGTTCCACACTTTATACCCTATGACATCACAAGCTCGAGTTTAATCACTCTGGATTTGAGAGTTCATGTTTACTGATATTTTTTGACTCTCTTATGCCTCATTTCCACTGCAGTTGTTTGGTTTGGTTTGGGTCGGCCCGGCCCGCTTTTGTTGCGTTTCCACTAGGGTATTTCCGGCTAACGGGTACTTTTTCACAGTTTATCTGGCCCTCCTAAACCGAGGTTCTTTCCAGGCCAACAAACCAGGCTGATTATGCTAAACTAGTGACGTGAGTGGCTACAACTTCAACACAATGAACATATGTGACCGTGATTTAATTGTAATACACGTTTCAAAATGATGCCGAAGTAACAACATACTGATACCGGTTAGTACAAAACATGAATTAATGCTTTGACAAGTCTGCAGACAGACGGCAGGAGAAACACCTTTTAAAATGTTGTGCTCCGACCGTCCACAAACTCACAACAACGGCCTACAGACATAAATAAAGCAGCGACTGTGTTCTCCATGACACAGACAGGCTGTGGTTTGTACTTGTTTAACTTTTGTCTAATTTCTGAACAGATATGAGGAGCTGTGAGCTCTGAGGGCTAACAGCTAACGGCTGATGTTGTGCTTGTGGTTCGCATTGAAGATGACGTCACGGCTCCGCCAGATGCGAAGTCCCGCCCATCTACTTCCGACCCATGGGACCTTATTTCGGAAAAATTATGTATTGAAGTCAATGGGGAGAGAAAGATTATCTTTCGATGCCGTTTGAATTCTGCCACGAATTACACATATGATGTTTGTCAATCTTAAAATATAATTTCCATGTAAAAAAAGTCACAGTTTGTCGTAAAACTATTGAAACCATGAAAAATACGCAATTAGAAAGACTACAAATCCCAGAATCCCGGTCCCGCATGCTGGCTCTCACGGAACCGACTAACTCCCCTTGTGTGTATGTACAGCTCTCAACATGCCCAGACTTGTAGTGATTTTCACCTCGTTTAATACTTTTCACCTCATTCTGAAAGAAAGAAGTGAAATGTGCCAACGTGACGGCCGTCTTGGTGTGTGGTGCGAGACGGGAGATGTAGTTCATTGAGCGGTTTCACACAAAAAAAAAGTGTTACTTCACAGTTTTACGACACATTTTATTTTTTTGACTTGCAAAATTATCTTTTAAATTGACAAACATCATATGTGTAATTCGTGGCACAATTCAAACGGGTTCAAAAGATAATCTTTCTCTTGCCATTGACTTCAATACATACTTTTTCCGAAATAAGGTCCCATGGAGGTCCCCCGGAAAGGGAGGGACTTCGCCTCTCTATAGTTACTAGGAACCTACAAACCGAGCTACGAGCTGCAGTGGAAATGTGGCATTAGTCAATCGGAATGTAACATTTTGAAAATGTGCGTAGTTCTCCTTTAGCGGGTAGAAACTCTGGGCAAAACCAGGCTCTGGATGGGTGACGATCTGCCTAGAACACATTTGAATGAATAGGCTTATATCACTGCCCCTATAGACCTGACTATAATTAAAAGTATGTATTCCTTTAAATTAATTTGCTGTTACATGCTTTAGTAGCCAAAACAATATTATTCTACCTCCATTGTGAGGAGCACTGGATGAAGATGGTCTCTCTGGGGCTACATGGCCTTCTTCTTCTGTTGCCTCTGTGGTCGCCTCATGAGGCTCCCCCTCATCACTGGAGTCTTCCTGATCATTAGATTCCATTTGTTCTGAAGAGAAAATGTTAGGGATAGCAAAATGAATAATTAGATGTAGGTGTAAAGAAATGTATGAATGCATCATATGTATTCATGTATTTATATTCTGTTTGATAGAAACTTTGTTTATTGATTTTTTTACATGCATTTATTTTCATTTTAATCCAGCATTTGTTTATTATTTTATCATTTATTCCTGTATTTATTTTTTTATAATTATTTCATGTTCAGTCCTCCAAAGTTGCGCATAATAATTTGGTCTACGTTATCTATTTTCAAATTGGAGAAATGCACATTTGCACACTGTTAGGTTGATATGGTTCTTTGTCTCTAGATTTAAATGACCAAACACAGCATAACGAGTACTGTATTGTTTACAATGACTGACGTTGCATTTCTCATGAGAACAGACATGAGTTGCCCCAGCTTGTTAAATATATTACACCAATATCAAAGCTAATACACACAGTAATATACCCACATACTGTATATCCATACCTTCAGGGTGAATTTCAATGTCATCCAGGGTTTGTCCTTTATACTGGAAGAGAGTCCCCTTCTCCACTGCCTAAAGCACCTTGCTCATTTTGGCCAGTTGTAGTGTTCCCTGGGGCAGGCGGTAATCAGCGGCGCCGGATTCATTTCAGAAGTGGGGGGGGCCAAAAAGTGTGTGTGTGTGTGTATGTGAAAGAAATGCTAAATCTACAGTGGTAATCACTCCGCCTCTCTGGCTACAGGAGGTAATGCAATTCATGAAACTTATTTCAAGACATTCAAGAAATTGACATAAATTATTTATTCAACCGAAGAACAATAGTTGTAATACAGTTACGAAAAGGACGAAGAGCCACTCGAACTGGCCTGGCTGGGGCGTAATACTAACTGTATAATAAAATAGGTCTTCCAATGAAACTATTGGTTAATAACACCTAACACAAGCTGTGATGTCATGTAATCAAAATCACATGACTCAAATGTCCAATCACAGGTGAGGGTGGAGGCGGAGCACCCTTCAAACAAATGTCCGAGATTAGGCTAAAGCTAAAGAACATTTCCACGTGGCTAAATCTACACAATCTTCCTAGATTTTGCCGAAGTAAACCTCCCTTCGCTCACTGGCAAAGCAGAAGCTCCGGAGCACTTTTTTGAGGTCCAGGCCGTCGGTCAAATCTTTGTGGATGTGGAGGAAGAGAAGGTGATTTAAGCGGCGCTCGGACATTGTTGAACGGAGGAACGTCTTCAACCGACGGAGGTTGGAGAAGCTCCGCTCAGCTGTTGCATTTGACATTGGCACAGTCAAATACAGCCGTAGAAGTTTATCCACTTCACTGAAGAGGGATTGCGTGCCTCGTCCCTGTGCCGCCAGCATGTCGGTGATTGTGGACACCTTTGTCACCTGCATGATGGGTCTTTCAGCGGCGGAACTACTGTTGTGTGCCTGCAAAACTGCTGGAAACAGTGACAACTGGGTGGACAGCCGTTCCATGTCAATATCACCTGTGTACATGTCGACCAGATTTTGGGGGATGTTGATGCTGCCGAAACCCGGGGGACTGTTTACTGCTGTGAGGAGTACCTGCTCCATACTCATCAGCAGCTGCAGAGTGGGTTGGTTAAACCTGCGAGTCAGCTCAGAAGTGAGCAGGTCAACTACCTCAAAAAACTGGCTCCTGAAGTAGTCCTCTGGATTTTCCCACTGATGAGACGCATCCCCATCATCATAACGGCGTGGAGCGCGCCGCCTTGGAGGAAGAGCCGGGGCCTGGACCAGGTCGCTCATGTTCGTTCTTTGGGCCTCTTCAAAGATGCTGTGGAATGCCTCTGTGGACCTCAGGTTTGTGTAGTGTGTCTGGAGCATCTGCACTGCTGACTTAACTGTCTCTGCTGAGAGGTCTTTGGACTGGAGCACCCGAGCCACCTCTTCCGCAGAAGAAAACAGTGTAAGACACACTTTCAATCCGAAGAACACACTAAATTGAGTCATCAATGCCTGCAGCCCTGGTGCCTTCTTGCTTGCTTCTGTGTTCCCCCCCATTCGGATTATTTCATCCAAAGTGTCGTAGACGGCTTCATAATTCGCAAGCAGGGATTTTATTGCACTGCCTCTGGCTGTCCAGCGAGTGGGGCAGAGCGGTGTGAGGCCACTGACAGTAGGAGAGGCAGCAGCTGCAGCATCCCTAATGGTATTAAAGATGGCAAGTCGTTTTGGTGAGTTGTTGATGACCTCATGTATGTCGTGAACTAAACTGAAGGCACCACGTACCATGTTGCACTTTGAAGCAGCTTCCTGGAGTATGAGGTTTAAGCTGTGATTGGTGCAATGCATTGAGATTGCTTTGGGATTGATGTCTTTAAAACGTTTGGCCACACCTGACATTTGTCCCTGTAGAACAGATGCGCCATCGTAGGTTTGCCCTCTCATGTCACCAATGTCCAGGCCGCATCTCAGTAACATGTCCTTAATAGTAAGGGTTATTGATAATGCGTCAGTCTTAGGACAGTCATACATTCCTATGAAGTCTTCATGGACAACATAATCAGCTGATACCCATCGTACAGTCAGAGACAATTGTTCATGCCCGGAGCAATCGCGAGTTTCATCCACAATAACTGCATAATGTTCTGCATTGTTTTTAATTTCTGTTAATAAAGTGGTGAGAGATTCCCGATACATTTGGTTTATGAGTTCATTGATTGTCTCGTGTGATGCATATTTCCCGGTGAGCATGAAGCTTTTCAGAGTGGGGTTTTTATCAGCTACGAGTTCTACTAGCCTTTTGAAATTGCTCTCCTTATCCTCATGCCCCCTGATTGCTAGGCCCTGTCGGGTTAGAAACTGCAGACAGCGCAGCTGCTCCATCATCCCATCTCTTCTTTTTTCCTGCTCAATACGCTCCTGTTGGACAAGCTGGATGTTGACTGGTGTTTGACTGAAGAAAGCACACTTTTTTTGAACACACTCTCTGTGAACATTGGACTTTTCGTGGCTGTCCAGGAGGCTTGGGCACTTTTTCCAGTTATTACATCCGGTATTTACAAAACTGTCATCTCCACATTTTGAGAAAGTTACCAGCCGTTTGACAGCAGCAAATCTGCAAATTTCACAGAAGGCCCGTTTAGTGGTTTTACAAAGAATTAGCCACTCTCGGTTTTTGTACCATTCTGCATTAAAGTACCTTTCTCTTTGTCCAAACGATCTAGCGGTCTCCTTTTTATCAACAATTAGCTGTGCAGCTTTACCCGTCTCGATGTCGCGACAACAAGCCTCCACGCAGTCGGAACCAGCCTGTTTCGGTTCAACGAGGCCTGCGGTTTTGACAGTCTCTGCGGCCGCAGAGCTGCTGCTTTTGGGTTTATCTGGCTGCGCTGGTTCTATAGTTGAAGGTCCAGGCTCCGGAGTTGTGGTGGATGTCAGGGATGTGACATTGAAGTGGTTGAATTTAAGTTTAGTTTGACTGTATTTCATTTTCTTATGCGCTGGTTCTTCTGACATGTTTGCGAGCTAAGTTTATCTTTCTAGGTTAACGGCTGCCACACACAGAACAACGTAACAAATAAACAAATCTCAGCTTTTTTATTGGTTGTAATGTAGGCTACTTGATACATTTGAATGGTGTGACAAAGTCCTCTTTGATTGGATTAAAATGTACATATTCTTCCTGTTATGTTTGCCTGCTTTATTTTACCTAGTGCAATATGTGAACTGTTCGCATTGACCCAAAGACACATTTTGAGTTGTATACACTGTTGGAAAGAGGAGATTTCTAGCTTTCTAATGATATCAGGATTGTTATTGTACTCCAAATATTAAGCAAAATGTCACATTATATAATGACTGCCACCGAGTCATCATTTTGAGAAAAAGACGTTCAAAGTTTCCTCTTCTCTGGAATCCATCGATCTGATTGATTATTAGCGGATCAAATGACCAGAGTAGCTATGGAGGGAAAATATTTTCGTTTGGATTACTTGTCTGGGGTAAACTCGCAAGTGTGTCTGTGTGTTTCCCCGGGAAAGTTTCCCGGGGAAACACATAGACGAGAAACACCGGCTGTTGTTATGCCCTGTGACGTTAAATTACTCCGTTCTCCTCTTGTAATTATGCCGTTACAAGCTTTCAAAGTTGTATTTATCATCTGAATTTGCCGAAACAAGTTTAATATTCTGAAAGCCAAGACTTTGTTTATTTGAAATCAGATGAAAACAAACTGTCACGGACCCTGCCGTGTTATCTAGATTACTATACGGTTTACATTAATAATTTCAGCGAGAGGGAGGGGGAGGGAGCTGCTGCTGCTGCGCTGAGGGGAGCCGAGTGAGAGCGAGGTGCCTGTCTTCTTCCCTTTACAAGCTTCAAAACTGTATTTATTGTTTGTTTTTGGAAATAAAAGTTTCATATTCTGAAAGCCAAGACTTTGCTTATTTAAAATCAAACAAAAAACCGAACCCCGGAAAAATATTTTTTTACACAAATACACGTATATTTTTGAATTGATCCATAAAAGTGGGGGGGCCAATGGCCCCTTGGCCCCCCTGCTTCCGGCGCCCCTGGCGGTAATACTGCCTGTGCCCCCGAATTTCATGACCTAGAAAGTCGGCCAGCTGGTCTGCCTCATTTTCTTTTAGGTTTAGGACTTGGGACATTGTGGCATGTGTTTACGGAGCCTTGTTGAGGTTAACACCTCGGGTTGTTTGGCCCCACTCTCCCTTGCAAACTTTCTAATGCATTCTCCACCTCTGTAGGCGGATAATGCTCCTGGCCTTGCGAACATGTAGATGTTCTCTTTATTTATTCCACACATCTCCCGAGTACCAGCCAAGAGCTCCATTGCAGTGACCATGGACGGTTTTAAAAGCACAGGCACTCCTCTTCCTCTCTTTCCCCTGATTTCCACTCTAATGAAGTCGCACATCTGTTTCTCCAGTGGCGTAAGACATTCTGCCATGTCCTCATTCACTTCTGCCTTTTTTCTTCCTTGGAAAGTGGCCAACTCCATTCTTGAGACCTCTCCTTCTCTTCTTCGGTTAAAGATGATGACTTGAGCTGAACCAGTGTAACTTTGGCAAGTGTTGCATAGTTGCTTGAAGAGGGACATAGTTTTAGCATCCTTTCAGCAACTATTCTCACATTCTCCATGTGGAGGTCGAGCATCTTTACATCCTCTGTGAATGGTAAGATCTGAGGTGCATTCCACTTTGACTCTCTTAATGTGGTTGTTGCACCTCTTGTGATCAACCCTTTCCATTTGAATTTTTTAATTGTCTTGAACTCTCGAGCAAAATTTAACAGGGTCCAGTCTCTGTCGACTGTGGACAAATTTTCGGTCTCTATAAGTTCAGAGATGACACCCAGACTGTTGCCAATTTTGAGGCCTAAGGAAGGTGTTTTGAACGAATTGTCCTCGGGATTATAACCAGCCAGCTCTCTCACTGCAGATATGACATGATTAAAGTTGGCAGGATAAATTAGTTCCTCTGCCTTCCGGAAAGGTGTGTTATGTTTGGCCACAAGCAATAGTCGCCCAAGTTCGCAAAGTCTTTGCCTGATGTAATCATGTCTGCTCTTTCTTGAACCGTTGAGATCAAACAGGTGCTGTCCAAACTGCAACAGAAGTTTGTCATTTTGTATGATCTGAGTGACCTCATCAAAGTTCATGCAAGACATTACCCCCTTCAAGCCATCACTCACCTCACGAGCAATTGCAGTTTTAAGGGCACTTCTTGATCGAACCCGCTCTTTCCCAATGCTGGTTCATCACCAGTTTCTTTTTTCGCTGGGCAGATTTTCATGTGCTTCCACAATGTTTTTTGGCATATAGTCCTTGACAGTGAAAACAATGCACAAAGTCAATGGCACGTCTACAGTCGCGTGGTCTGAACAGGCCTGCAGCTCTCCAGCTCCCTCCCTCACAACATTGGCATTATGGGCAAAGTTCCCACGGCTTCTGATTATGCTCAACAGTTTTCGTCTTTCAATTGAATCTCTGGATTTGGAATGCAATCGCAACATCTGGTACATTCCCATGTACAGCTTCTAGGTGTCGTGCAATTTTGGATGTTGGCTGGAAGCAATAGAGACAGTAATTCCTCTTGTTGTATACTCGGCAAGATTCAGAGTTAGATGGGGAAAAACTCGGATTGAGTCTTCATCGATTCTGCTTTTTTTGTTGTGTGTGTTTGTGTTTTTCTTTAGTGGACTGGGATGTACTTTCTTCCTTGGTGTGTCCCGTTCTTTTTCTTAGAACAATTTGGTTTGGTAGAACAATAGATAAAAGGGGATATCGCAGAGATGGCAGGGGCTTTTTTTGGAGTCAACGGTATGTCTTCTTCTAGGTCAGAAGAATCTTCTGCAGTGCTGTCCGGAACAAAGTCAGGATCACTGTAGTTAGTGACAGACGAATCGAGGGATGTTTCCATAAATGAAGTAGGTCAGTACAGATACAGTAGGTCCTCCATTACTTAGTGCCATGCACTCTGTCGATGTTTGGACTTTTATTACAGGTACTGTATCTCTTTTGGACGAGTGATATAAGGCTACATTTATCTAAGTGTATTTCATTTAAAAACAGTACAGATAAGTCAGGGAGAGTGGCATTGACCGGCAACCATTCAAGGTTACCAACACGTGCAATTGGTTGGATCTGCGGATAAGTATGCAAGAAATCACGTTGCCTTAAAATACACCAGGTCAGGATGAAACACATGGTGCAAAAGTAAGGGATTCCAGCGCACAGGATCTGAGACTCGTGCCAACGCTTAATGAGCAGGGACAGCTAAATAGCACTTTACTTCAATACTAATTTATATTCTTGTTCATGGTAATGAACATATTGTTTACCATTTTGTATAACTTTAACAAACATCCTAAACCTCTTGAAAAATATTATTACACCTGCAAATAAGGACGTACATATTAATACTTACAGCCAACTTTTTCCTTTCCATTGGAAATCAAACAGGAACACACTTTCTGTTTCAGTGTAGTTGTCCGGGTTGAAAAGATGATCCTCTTTGAAAATTGACCCACGGTATTCAACAACAAAATTTCCTTTTGGAAATCTCTCCAGAGCAAGCACACCTCGACCTTTAATATAAGAAAAATACATTACTATATTTGATCCAATAGAGCAGTCTTCCATTATTTAAATGTGGAGTCTATTTAACAACAACAGTGTAATACATATATAGAGATACAGCAACCTTGGGTCTCATGAAAGGCGCTATATAAATCCAAGCTATTATTATTATAGAGATACAGTATCGGACACCAACATGATTGTTGAGACGCACATGAAGAATTGACAAATGTCGTGATTTACTGTATAAAAGTGACTCTGTCCAAATCAATATTTTTCAATGCACTCAAATATTTTTTGATGTAAAATATTTGATTTTTGTAAACCAAACAAAGAATTTCAGCTGAGGTTCTTTTCTTATACAGGTGCATCTTCTTTAAAGAGTCCTCTCCTGCTGATGTTCAGGTGTATATCAGTATGTAGGGTCTCTACTTTAAAGAGTCCTCTCCTGGTGATGTTCAGGTGTATATCAGTATGTAGGGTCTCTACTTTAAAGAGTCCTCTCCTGCTGATGTTCAGGTGTATATCAGTATGTAGTGTCTCTACTTTAAAGAGTCCTCTCCTGCTGATGTTCAGGTGTATATCAGTATGTAGTGTCTCTACTTTAAAGAGTCCTCTCCTGCTGATGTTCAGGTGTATATCAGTATGTAGTGTCTCTACTTTAAAGAGTCCTCTCCTGCTGATGTTCAGGTGTATATCAGTATGTAGTGTCTCTACTTTAAAGAGTCCTCTCCTGCTGATGTTCAGCTCATATCAGTATGTAGTGTCTCTACTTTAAAGAGTCCTCTCCTGCTGATGTTCAGGTGTATATCAGTATGTAGTGTCTCTACTTTAAAGAGTCCTCTCCTGCTGATGTTCAGGTGTATATCAGTATGTAGTGTCTCTACTTTAAAGAGTCCTCTCCTGCTGATGTTCAGGTGTATATCAGTATGTAGTGTCTCTACTTTAAAGAGTCCTCTCCTGCTGATGTTCAGGTGTATATCAGTATGTAGTGTCTCTACTTTAAAGAGTCCTCTCCTGCTGATGTTCAGGTGTATATCAGTATGTAGTGTCTCTACTTTAAAGAGTCCTCTCCTGCTGATGTTCAGCTCATATCAGTATGTAGTGTCTCTACTTTAAAGAGTCCTCTCCTGCTGATGTTCAGGTGTATATCAGTATGTAGTGTCTCTACTTTAAAGAGTCCTCTCCTGCTGATGTTCAGGTGTATATCAGTATGTAGTGTCTCTACTTTAAAGAGTCCTCTCCTGCTGATGTTCAGGTGTATATCAGTATGTAGTGTCTCTACTTTAAAGAGTCCTCTCCTGCTGATGTTCAGGTGTATATCAGTACGTAGTGCCTCTACTTTAAAGAGTCCTCTCCTGCTGATGTTCAGGTGTATATCAGTATGTAGTGTCTCTACTTTAAAGAGTCATCTCCTGCTGATGTTCAGGTTCATATCAGTATGTAGTGTCTCTACTTTAAAGAGTCCTCTCCTGCTGATGTTCAGGTGTATATCAGTATGTAGTGTCTCTACTTTAAAGAGTCCTCTCCTGCTAATGTTCAGGTGTATATCAGTATGTAGTGTCTCTACTTTAAAGAGTCCTCTCCTGCTGATGTTCAGGTGTATATCAGTATGTAGTGTCTCTACTTTAAAGAGTCCTCTCCTGCTGATGTTCAGGTGTATATCAGTATGTAGTGTCTCTACTTTAAAGAGTCCTCTCCTGCTGATGTTCAGGTGTATATCAGTATGTAGTGTCTCTACTTTAAAGAGTCCTCTCCTGCTGATGTTCAGCTCATATCAGTATGTAGTGTCTCTACTTTAAAGAGTCCTCTCCTGCTGATGTTCAGGTGTATATCAGTATGTAGTGTCTCTACTTTAAAGAGTCCTCTCCTGCTGATGTTCAGGTGTATATCAGTATGTAGTGTCTCTACTTTAAAGAGTCCTCTCCTGCTGATGTTCAGGTGTATATCAGTATGTAGTGTCTCTACTTTAAAGAGTCCTCTCCTGCTGATGTTCAGGTGTATATCAGTATGTAGTGTCTCTACTTTAAAGAGTCCTCTCCTGCTGATGTTCAGGTGTATATCAGTATGTAGTGTCTCTACTTTAAAGAGTCCTCTCCTGCTGATGTTCAGCTCATATCAGTATGTAGTGTCTCTACTTTAAAGAGTCCTCTCCTGCTGATGTTCAGGTGTATATCAGTATGTAGTGTCTCTACTTTAAAGAGTCCTCTCCTGCTGATGTTCAGGTGTATATCAGTATGTAGTGTCTCTACTTTAAAGAGTCCTCTCCTGCTGATGTTCAGGTGTATATCAGTATGTAGTGTCTCTACTTTAAAGAGTCCTCTCCTGCTGATGTTCAGGTGTATATCAGTACGTAGTGCCTCTACTTTAAAGAGTCCTCTCCTGCTGATGTTCAGGTGTATATCAGTATGTAGTGTCTCTACTTTAAAGAGTCATCTCCTGCTGATGTTCAGGTTCATATCAGTATGTAGTGTCTCTACTTTAAAGAGTCCTCTCCTGCTGATGTTCAGGTGTATATCAGTATGTAGTGTCTCTACTTTAAAGAGTCCTCTCCTGCTAATGTTCAGGTGTATATCAGTATGTAGTGTCTCTACTTTAAAGAGTCCTCTCCTGCTAATGTTCAGGTGTATATCAGTATGTAGTGTCTCTACTGTGACATGTCTCCATGCTTTAATGTACACTAACATACACCAAACCTTCAGTTATATTCCAATCAATATTATGAAGGCGTTCACAGAAGGGTTTGTTCATTTATCATTCATAGCCTGAATTATATCACATTTTATACCTAAAAACATGGCAAAAATTGATATTATACAGCTTTTGACAGTATTTTCTGATTTATGGAGTGATACAAAGAGATATCCAAAATCCCTTCTGTAAAAGCCTTAGATACTAATATGACTACAAAATGAAACAAGAATTTTAAATTCTTTTTAGAAAACATACCCAACACTAATTATTATTATTAATAATAATAATAATAATAATTAATATAAACTCTCTAAAACATTCTTTTAATGCAATAAACATTTATTTCAAAAATGATTATGTTTTTCTGTATTGTTTAAACAAAATGTACAACTTCAGAACATATCCGAAGACTACAAAAAAAGGCCTAACATTGAAAGTATTTTCCAATGGTTTTATACCAATTTCCTTCGGAGAGCAGATATTCTATTTTTGATGTAATACTTAACAGCTCTCCAGTCCCTATTTGATAGGGCTTGTGGTTCGGCAGAGATGCAATCCTCACAGGCCTCTTTTCCTGGAACCTGATTCATAAATATCCATCTTCTCAAGTGTCGTTCCACAGCAGCAATTTCCTCAGATGTCCAGATGCGCTTCACAACCATTTCTTTCCCTAAGTGGACATTAAAGAACATGTTATAGGTTTAAGAAGCGACACTACAGGTGACTAGGGTAATTTTTTTAACTTAAAGATATCAGCTAGAAATTTCTCCAGTTAATTACTTACAATAAGGCAATTGTTTTTTGTATTACAAGTTCTCAGAAATAGCATGTTTAAATATGCAAATTAGCCATAATCTCATTAAATATGCGCATATTTTAACACATTTCAGGAACCGAATTTTTAAAATTGGATAAAGCCAGGTTAAAAATTCTTGTTTCATTTTGTAGTCATATTAGAATTGAAGGCTTTTACAGAAGGGATTTTGGATATCTCTTTTTATCACTAAATAAATCAGAAAATACTGTCAACAGCCCTAAAATATCAATTTTCGTCATGTTTTTAGGTATAAAATGTTATATAATTCAGGCTATGAATGATAAATGAACAAACCCTTCTGTAAAAGCCTTCAGAATATTGATAGGAATATAACTGGAAGGTTTGGAGTATGTAAGTGCTACTGAAGTGGAATTTTGGGCTCAGAGTAGGAGAAAAAACTCATTTTGAGAAAACGACCTTTAAAGATATGTATTGTCAAATTCCATTTTTTTTTTATTGGAAGACACTATTTACAGACACAATATCTAATCTAATACTTACCAACAACAATATAGAACATATAAAACACAATACAACTGAAAACTGAGTAACACAGTATATGACCTGATGAACAAAACCACAGTAACACACACACACTACGACCACAGTAACACACGCACTGCAGAACTGCCACCCTAGTCCATGCCTGCTCCATAAGTAGGCCCCTCCTGCATCTCCTGCTGATGTCTTTTCACTTTTTTTGCTGTGCTTAGACTCTTGCGCCTATATTTCAAACTAGCAGATGTAACAGCCTCAGCTTTTGAAATTCTAAGCAAATCAGTTTGTCTCATTGCGCTGACAGTAACAGCTGTGCTCTGGAGCCACAACTTCTCCATAACAGCCAGCATGGCAGAGGCACCTTCATTGGGTAGAGATGGCCATACTTGCAGCTGCCTCAACCCTGCTTTTCCCCACAAAGACCGTTTTTGGACACCGCGCCCATATCACGGAGTTGAGGCACTCGTTGGCATTTTGAGTACCTCCATGCTGCATTCTCTGTAGCAGGCTGTCACTTGACATGCGGTGGTACACAGGGATAAGCTTCTCCCCCACCTCTCGCTTTAAAAAGTTTCCAGCATGTTGTTTGTGGCTACCAGGTGTTTCCCCATTATCCTCTGCTTTCCTATACCAACACCAGAGGGATTGCACCTGGTGTGTAAGGGCTGTCATCGGTAGACATGCCGTGGAGGAGACCTGCCCATATTTCGGCCTTCATCTGATCAATTGAACCCTGGTTGTTCAGAATTGCCCCCCTGTAATAATTTTGCAAAGTTTTGCATTTCTTTGCAGTCAGCTTCCCTACACCCTTCCCTCCTAACTTTTTCTGTGAACTAATTTTTCTGAGTGCTGTACCCATTCGCTTGTGGGCATGATTAATGCACTCTAATTTGACCACTTCATGCCCAGGGTATGGGTTCAGTGCAACACCTCCCTAAATGCTGCGCTATCCCCATCTGACAACATCTCTGTGTACCGCACCTGGTGGCGATTCACAGACCTGGCCCACATCCTCTTGGCTGACTCCTGCTCCATTGCCTTACTTGAACCTGCAAAGTTTCTTGCACAATCACTATGTGTCTGTCGCCAACTGTCATACTCCTCTTCTGTAATCTTTTGTTCTTGCTTGGCATTTCCCTTTAGAGCACAAGCATGGCAATAGGATGATAGGATTTCGTAGTCTATCACCAATCCAGTAAGGATGTCAATGCACACACCGATCCCATAATGGGATGTGAAGCCTCGCTTTTGCCATGTGCCATCAAATGACACGCTGATGTTTATTACTGCCTCTGCATCCTCCTTCAGCAACTCTGCAACATCTGGGTCTGCATAAGCCTGCCTGACCTGCTCCCTTGTCCTGTGAAGTGACTCCAGGCCTCTCTCTATTTCTGCCGCTAATAAGAGAAAAAAATAATTCAACTGAATGTCCTGATAAGTTATACTCTGAATTCAATAGTTCAAGTTTTCTTGGTCTCAATCCTGTTTCTATACCTGTCACTCTCTTGTCATGTCTCTGATAGGCTTTGAGATGAAGTGCAGGAATCCCCAACACTTTGCTTATTTTCTTCAGAGCTGCATAGCCCAAGCCTAACTCGTGCGCTAAGAGCACCATTCTCACATTCACATCAAAAGCAACATCCTTCCTGGTTTCGTCTTGAAGACGTGTAGATGTGTACACACTTTTGCGGTACCCGCCATCACACAGACTGCACTCTAAATTAAGCTGCTACAGAAACCATGGTTTTGCGGATCGATGTTGACTTTGAGCCCTGTCCCTGCGCAATTTGGGCAAATCAACCCACTGAGCAGTTCATTCAGCCGCGCTACATGAATTATCAGCCACTGCTGTGTGGCGCTATCTAAACCCTCCTGCTCTTTGGGTGACAGCTTGCGCATTGACGTCATTTGTTTTTTCTTCTACCTTGCTACGTGCAAGTGACAATTGTTGTCCTCTTCTCTTTGAACGTTTTTTTCGCGGATGTTTCGGCATTTTGAGATTTAAATTTTCAGCGCAAATATAAACAAGGAAGTGTCATGGCGCACCACGTGACGCATCTGAACGAATCACGTTGTCAGAAATTTACACCAGCCAATAAGATTTCGTTCTTTGGTCAGAAGACCCCTTTGTACTTTCACGATTGGTTGCTGATACAAAGGAAATTACCATATTTGGATCCGATGAGATTGTGCAGCAGAGACAGAGCTTTCCAACGATACCAAATCATAGAGTAACAGGGTTGAAATTAGAGTAACAGGTTTGACATTAGAGTAACAGGGTTGAAATTAGAGTAACAGGGTTGAAATTAGAGTAACAGGGTTGACATTAGAGTACAGGGTTGACATTAGAGTAACAGGGTTGAAATTAGAGTAACAGGGTTGACATTAGAGTAACATGGTTGAAATTAGAGTAACAGGGTTGACATTAGAGTACAGGGTTGACATTAGAGTAACAGGGTTGAAATTAGAGTAACAGGGTTGACATTAGAGTACAGGGTTGACATTAGAGTAACAGGGTTGAAATTAGAGTAACAGGGTTGACATTAGAGTAACAGGGTTGAAATTAGAGTAACAGGGTTGACATTAGAGTACAGGGTTGACATTAGAGTAACAGGGTTGAAATTAGAGTAACAGGGTTGACATTAGAGTAACAGGGTTGACATTAGAGTACAGGGTTGACATTAGAGTACAGGGTTGACATTAGAGTAACAGGGTTGAAATTAGAGTACAGGGTTGACATTAGAGTAACAGGGTTGAATGGATACATTACTTTTGATTTATAGATCATGACATAAATGTGACAAATAAATACTCAGGATCACAGAAACGTTGTTTGATCATATTTTGTAGATATTTTTTAATAAAAGATGAACAGGATGAGTATCAATGATAAACATCAAACATGTCAACACAACAACAAACTTGTTAAAATATTCAGTGGCAAATGTATAAACGGGCTGTTTGTCAAGTTTTAAACAGATTAGATTGTTCTCACTCATCATGTTGCCTGGGAACAGATTTAATGTAACATTGATTAATTTAATTAATTTATTAATGTTCAGGGCTAAAATGTGTCATTTAAATTCTTTAGACGTTTAATTGATGCCGTTTTACTGATTCGTGTTACATTGTCTTGTGTAAACAGATAATTAACATTGGCTGATAACATTGTTGCTTCTTAAGATATTATTATATTATTTCATTTAATTTAGCTGATGCTTTTATCCAGAACGACCTACAATAAGTCAAATACATTCTCTAATCACAGCATTGGAATAAAAACATTTTTTGTCCACTTGTCAAAAAAAGAAAAGAGTCAGGAACTGACCAATCTTTTAAACTAAACATGAACTAATCAAGAATTTGATGGGTCCCCCCCTGGTGTAGTACACATTTTCACTTTTCGTGGCTGGCCAGAGTATCCCATACCTCCCTTGCAATGGCCATGTGGCGTGATGTGACGTTCTCTGGTGGAGGAATAAGGGTCAGCACATCCTGTAAGGGATACCAATGAAGGTCTTCCTTGGACGGCCAGAAAAAACGGTTTGACCTGCCAGTGGGTCTCATTAACCTCTTGGATGATCCCTGGGTAGATGATGTGGTCGTACACCAGGGCACACCATTTCCCCACAACCTCTGGGCTGTGCCTCTGCACCACTTCTGGTGTTATGTGGTTGGGGTCTTCAGTTGGGTCATCTGTGGCATTGAATGTGAATGACTTGGTTTTTTGGCAATCACATTCAAGATTCCCATTTGAGGAACACATGCAACTGACGTCGCGGTAGAGAATCTTACCAGGAGAAAGAGTGACAACCTGATGGATCCTCATTGTGGTTGGTACGGCTGGGATGTCAGATGGCATTTGTTTTATTGCATCCTCCACAGCTTGCTCTGGAATGTAAAACAACTTTACCTTAGATTTCCCCTCACTCAGAGCTTGGTATAGGGACAATGCCGTTGGGATATCAAATCCTTGACTGACAAGCTTGTCTTTCCTTCTCTTTAATGCTCCACCCACACCATCTGGGGCACCTTTCCCATGACTGGCTTCAAAGTAGTTCCATGTTCCTCTTGTGAACCCTTTCTTGTAGATCTCAGTGCAAAAGAGGTACAAATGGCCACGCTGCTTGTACTGTGTGCAGGGACCGTCGCTAAAAAAATGGATGGTTGACACATCCGGCCAATTCTCTCGAATTTCCACCAGGATGGGCTCCAGGTGTTGCCAGATGGCAGGCGGCCCCTTCCCTCTGGATTCCGATATAGTGCAGAAGGTGGTAGGGGCAGACCCCCCCCCCACATAGTAAACCCCAGTGTGCAAAGTGGCCTGTTGGTGTGATGCACCAAAATGGACAGCTTGCACTTCAGCGCTGTATTTGCAGCCGTAGTTCTCAGAGAAGTCAACATGGACTACACAATCATTTACAGGGAGGTTCAGCTTCAGGGCCCGTAAGAAAGCATATTGCTGCCTGAGATTGAAGAGATGGCGCCTGAAATTCTGAAGAAGAATGGCACATTTTTGAACCAGCTCTTCTTGGGAGCATTCAAATTCTTTTTTAGAGTTATTTTAGGGATACTCCAGGATTATCTTTATGGTCTTTGTCCACAGTGGCCCACTGAATATAGGAGACACGATCAGTTGCTCGGTAGTGGCTTGTGAGTTCGTATTCTTTTTTGCTGCATCTTTCACACTCCCCATACATGCAATGCTTGTCTGTAGTGTCACATGTGATGACTTCTGTAAGGCTCTCCAGATTATATGTATCAATTATGTGCATCTGATGAAGCTTTTTGGCAATGAAGCCTAGATTTTCATGTTGTTTACACATGCAAGTTTTACGATCCGCTAATGTTGGATGCACAATCCAGTAGGGGCATCGTCACGTGAAAAGAACAACCTCACTGTTGATCTCAGCATGGCAGCTTTCCCCTTGTGTTTTTTTCCGTTGGTACAAGCAGACATTTTCATTTGCCAGTTTCGTCCACCTCCTTCTTGAAAAACCAAAAACTTGCTGCGCCAATCTCTGCAGCCTGTATTTCTTTAAGATTTTGTTGGTGACAATTCCTGCAATGACTTGTCTGTCACTCTCTCTTCTTGAATGTGCGTACTTGATACGCACTTCCTCAGCTACTGCTGTATGGAACAACAAGGTTCTCCTTAGTGATGCGCCCGGAATATTCTGAATTAACTTGTTGACTTTGGATCTTGGAGATGGATGGTCATTTTTCAGTCTTTGGAGGCGTTTCTTGTATTTTTCTGCCTTCTGTTCGGCTTTTTTCAACTTGTCCTGTAGTTCCTGAAATTCTCTGTTTATTTTTGCTTTGGTAGCCTTCCTATTCTTTCTTCCAAGATCACGTTGCCTAAAAGAAACATAATACATAAACATACGTGTATTGTCAGTTGACCATTTCACCTGCATGGACCTTTTCACAGTAAAACTTGCATTCCTCAATAACCTCAACTTATAAATATCCTAACCTTAAGGTCCCAGGTTGAGGGTCGACTGGAGGATCAGGGCTGACTGGGGGGGTGTCAATTCCCTCAAGTACCTTTTGCATGGCATTACTCTTCTGCTCTCTCCATTTCTTTCGCTGGGCATGCTGCTCTCTCTCACTTCTGTCTTTTTGCCTTTTCTTCTTTCCTGTCTCTACATCTTTCCTCCACTTCTCTCTCTCTTTTCCTAAGTACTCCTGTCTCTGCTGATCATTAGCATCACGCCTGGCACGATAGTGCCTTTGCTTTTCAGCAGCACTCAATGGTGTGCTAGAACTCTGTAGAAATCAATTAAAAGAAATTCTATTAACCTCTTGATCTAACCATGATTTAAACACATTTAAGTTAATTTTGAGTTAATAATTCCAACTACTAAATGGTTAGTAGTTGGGGTTAGGGTTAGGTTAGGGTTAGGTTGGGTGAGGGTTAGGGTTATGGTTAGGCTAGGGTTAACTAACCCTAACCCTAGGCTATCCAGTGGCAATACATAACAAGTTAATTTATAGCCTGTGAAAATACAGTAATACATTTAAAACATGCTAAAATATACAAACACATGTAATGTTACAGTAGATTACAGAGTGAACGGAAGGAAATGCAACCCTGTTACTCTAATTAAAGTAACAGGGTTGAAAATCAATGCTAATGTTAGCTTTAACCTCAGGAATTATTGCTAGATGTAGCATGTAATGCTACTTTCAAAGCAAGGACAAACTTGGATATTTAATTAAAGAAAGATAACTTTGAAATGAATATGCTTTATTCTGATAATATGAGTAACAGGGTTGAGTGGGTTAGAGTGCCACACTCTTTTAAGACTGAAAAGATTGTAAAAATATGAAAAATAAAAGAGAGGACTTACCTTTGGTCTACCATGGCACTAGCACATGGCTTGCTGATGTCACTTCCTGTGTGTCATTTGACTTACAGTTTTTTCACTTCCTCTGCCAATCTAAAAAGGTTTCGGTAACAGGGTTGAGCGGATGTTGAGGGACACACCTTCTGTGCAAAATTACTATTATTTAAAATATGTTTATGATTTAACAAATTGATCTGACCATTACAAGAGACATATATCAATAGAATGATACCAAAAGAAGTAAATAAAATCCCTATTTTAAATGTTATATTTGACATGCAAGTTGGTCACCAAGAAGCGGGGACAAGAGAAAAAAGCAATTTTAGGGGGTGTTCGAGAGCTATTTGATCATTTAAATAATATTTTGAAACCACTTTTTCTACAACTTGATATACATCTTGTCTCAAGACAAGTATGTTTAACACAACAAGTGCATGTTTTAGCTTTTTGGACATGGATTATTTGATTTTTTATATGGGGGACATGAATTGTCCTCCAATTCTGGAATGACCCGAAAATCGTTGAAAATGAGAAAATGTCTCAGTGTTAAATGAAGGGTTTGAAAGGCTTAATATGAACATATACATCTAAAATGTTAATATGGTATAGTTCAACCTCAATTTAATGAAAACAACACCCATATGAAGACTAGAATTTATATATTTCTTAAAATGTGATCTCCCTTTCTTCCATAAAGTGAGTTTGCTGCATTTCCTCCATTTTATACCATACGATTCAACTTTATTGTCAAATCTAGACTGTAATCCTTCATCCATCACAGTTCAATAAAGACAGAAGTTGTGTTAATGTGTGTTACATCTGCATGAAAGCCTCCAGCAGGGGACGCACAATGAAATCTGGAAGTGTAGCGCCCCCTGCTGGCAGCAAACACACATTACAATATAATACCTGGAGCATGCTGTACCACCACACTCCACCAGAGGGCACTATATGTCAACATTGACCTGTCCTCATCTCACAGAACTGAGTGTAACCTGTGATTAAGACATAACGCCTCTCCATGTGCTGATGATTGAAATGAGAAGAGGTTAATTTATTGATGATTAATTTGCTTTTAAATGAGTTAAATTAAAACAAATGTCATGCAGAATAAATTGATTCCCCACCTGTTGAGAAGTGAATCCTTAAATCCCCTCACAGGACTCTCAGGCTGTTCAAATGAAATGTGCTTTTAGTGCAGAACAGCTGACTGACTCCTAAGAAAACTGAGAATCTGTCACTTCTTTCCAGGCTTCATTCCCTCGAGTTCAAGGTGTTACAACACTGAGAAAGGCTATTGTATGAATTAGTAGGATTTAAATAAATAGAGTTCTCGCCCACAATAAACGAGTTCAAACCCCTTATTCACAAACTCCCAAGGACTTCAAGGATATGTGGTTTGATTCAATAAATAAATGATATTATAAAAAAAATGATGTGTGTCTGAGTGTGTGTCTGTCTCTGTGTATGTATGTGTGTGTGTGTCTGTCTGTGTATGTGTGTGTGTGTGTGTATTTTATCTATGGAAACACTCTCCTGTGGATGTCCTTTTAGATTATATATATATCGCAAATTGAATCGCAATCGCAATATCTGTCAGAAAAATCGCAATTAGCAAATCGTGCAGCCCTACACACACACACACACACACACACACACACACACACACACACACACCTTGTGTTTTTGTCCATGCTTTTATAGATTCTGTGTATTATTTGTGCATTCATCTGAAGAACTGATGGCTTTGCAGAGTGTGTAAAACATTGAGTTATTTTAAAGCTTAGTGATCCAATCAGAGCTTTCTGACTGCTCTTCGTTAACCGACTGCTGTGTGCTTTCTTATGTGTGATTATAGTGAAGCAGCATTACTCCATTCATGGTTTACTTTTGTAGTGACACTGCATCTTGGTCAATGTGGAGGAAGATATTTAACTCAATTAAAACCACCTAAATACTCTAAGTGTAGCTTACAGGGTCAAGGTGGCGTTTTGAATTAATTTCTACAATATATACTGCTCTGGAGCTCCTCAGGTAAACCAAATGCTCAATAACATCTAATTTAGAAGTTGTTTATATTTTGTATTTAGTACATTTCAGTTGTTCCTTCAAAATAAAAGTAATATATCAATTAAAAGTAATATAAAGCATCAGTTGAGCAGGTTAATCATTAATGTGGTGTTAAATCAAATTAAACTCTATTATTAATCATTTGATAGTAAAAAAAAAGTTAGTTTAAAAGCGTGAATTAGTGTTTAAGTTTTCAAACCTGTTGCTGCTCTTTTATTCTGAAAACCACAGCCGGAAGTCACTTTGTTTACGCTTTTTATAACATGTACATTTAGCAAAATGATTTTTTTAAAATCCTATCTTTATCCAATTTTATTAAAACCTTTTTTTAATTAAATGTATTATTTATTATAATTTTTACATATTTTAAATAAAAGAAATGGAGTTTGTGAACATTTCAGGAAAGAAAGACAAAAATCCAAGAAATTGCTCCTTCAAAATAAGATAATAAATAAAAAAACAAGTCATATGGACTATTCATTCCGGCAGTTTATCACTCTCTCACTGCCTGGTGTCTCCACCAGCAATGCTACTACATTATAAATACTCTTTTTGATCATATAAACACTAAGTTGGTGTTTTAGTTGTCAAACCTGTTCCTGCTCTTTTATTCTGAAAACTGCAGCCGGAAGTTGTCTTGTTTACACTTTTTGTAGCACGTAAATTTAACAAAATGATCAATAAAATCTTATTTTTGTCCAATTGAATACATCCTCATTAGTATTTGTTAAATATTTTGTATAAATTAAATAAAGTTTGTGAACTTTTTGGGAAAGAAAGAAAAAAATCCCAGAAGTCTATTAGCTGTTCCTTCAAAATAAAAGAATACATAACATAAAACTATGAATTTAGGCAGTTTAGCACTCTCTTACTGCCTGTTGTTTCCACCAGTAATGCTACTACATTATAAACACTATTTCTGATCATGAAAACACGTAGTTTGAATGTGTAAATTGGTGTTTTAGTTATCTAACCTGTTGCTGCTCTTTTATTCTGAAATCCACACCCGGAAGTCGCTTTGTTTACACACTAGCAGCTTGACATCTCTCCTCTGCAGTGAATCTGTGGAGGCAGGATCGAGGATGCAGACTTTAGTCACATGGAAATAACTTTCTGTGCACTTGTTGCCCACTCCTCTCTCTTCCGTGGACTTTTATTTATTTAAATTCCACTCCCTGCAGACACCGGACCATGCTGCGCATCTCCCTCCTCTGAAGGCTGAGGGGAACTTTCTTCTGCAGGATTTAATACATATTACAGGATTATTATTTGTTGCATGAACCTCCTCACCATGACGGAGGAAAGCCCGGAGAAGCAGCTCCGGCTCCGGGTGTGCGTCCTCAGCGAGCTGCTGCACACGGAGCGGGACTATGTGCAAACCCTGGAGTTCCTCTCGGTGAGTTAAAAGCACCTTTCTGGGGTTAAAAGAAGCCCAAAAAGCTCCGGGACAAACAATCCCAGGCTGCTGTTTAGTATGCAAACTGCGTGAGGCTGCAGCAACAAGTGGGAGCACTTTATTCTCATACTGGGAGATGTTCTGGTCTCTCTGGGATGGAGGGATTGATCTATCAGACTGCAGGGGTGAAATTGTGGAAGCAGACATGTCTGAGCTTTAGTTCAGAACAGCCAGAGGAGTTTAATCCTCACAGTCTGGGGTCTGAGAGGGAGACACTGAGACAATAATGCACATAAACCTCTAAATCCAATGTTGTTAGACCTTGTTTTCTGTTCAAATGAGCATTCTCTCACGTGGTGTTCTCTCTATGCACTGTTTGCTCCAAAGTTACAGTCCAGTTGTTGTACTTCACATTAAAACTCCTAAAACAACTGAAATTCATCAGAGAAGCTAATGCAAGGACATCTGTATTTCATACTCAGGCTTCTGCTGGACACTGAAGCTGAGACACAATCTCACTTTTTATATAATGCATTCATCGTTTAAGTAGTTTTTATGCAAATATGTCGGAAAATGCTGCTTTTATTTGTTTTAAATGATAGTAAAGTGAATATCTTTGGACATCTTTGGAGTTTCAGGAACTTTGACGGACTTTCCAAACTATTTCCTGACTTTTCTTTCACCAAACTATTGACTTATTCATCTGGAAATGAGCTGTAAGTTATAGTTGTCCCTTCATATGATTTCCCACACAGTATATAAAACCCAGTGAGTTAATTTGAGCTGCTTCCTTTGCCAACTTCTGATCAGATCCAGACTCGGTGCAGGGGGAGTCAGATTCAGACTCAGTGCAGGGGGAGTCAGATCCAGACTCAGTGCAGGGGGAGTCAGATCCAGACTCGGTGCAGGGGGAGTCAGATCCAGACTCGGTGCAGGGGGAGTCAGATCCAGACTCAGTGCAGGTGGAGTCAGATCCAGACTCGGTGGAGTCAGATCCAGACTCGGTGCAGGGGGAGTCAGATCCAGACTCGGTGGAGTCAGATCAAGACTCGGTGCAGGGGGAGTCAGATCAAGACTCGGTGCAGGGGGAGTCAGATCCAGACTCGGTGCAGGGGGAGTCAGATCCAGACTCGGTGCAGGGGGAGTCAGATCCAGACTCGGTGCAGGGGGAGTCAGATCCAGACTCGGTGCAGGGGGAGTCAGATCAAAACCACACACTGTTTTTAGAGAGAGAAACCTTGGAAATGCTTATTTTAAACTTCAGAGTACTGCTGCCTCCTCTTTGGACGTTTTGGTCAAACACATCTTTGATACAAGCCAGATTTCTGTGTGGAGAAACTGCTTTAAAGATACTAAAGGGTGGCTTTGGTCTACGTTGAATAAGATTCCTCAAGTCCAATAATTAGTCTGGAGGTGCTTCTCTGATAAAAACATGATTCTCTTTGGAGGAACTCCCATTAGTCGATTACATTAACTGATCCAACAACATATTAGTATTTGTCGAGACGTCAACTCAGCGGTTGTTTTGGTTTTTGTCCACTAAGATTTATGAACTCCCAGATCTAAAGAAATGCTTTCTGCAAGACTCGGTGTGGAGAAGCTCAGCCTCACAGTGACGTAACTCATCGATAACGTTGTGGACTAACTATCTTTTTACTTCTGTACATTTCAAAGCCTCTTTACTTTCACTTGAGTAAAGAAGTTTAGTCAGTACTTCTACTTTCACCAGAGTATCTTGAAACACGAGTATGTGTACTTCTACTCGAGGAAAGGATGTGTGGACTTTAACATCTCTGCTACTTTCTGACCTTTAGCAGAGCATCAGTGGATGTGGAGGAGGAGATGTGTCCTCTGCCCTGATTTGGGGGGGTTTTGGGGAATGCAGTGCCCCCCCCTTTCTCCCCCCTGTGGTGCTGGGAGTGGGATTCATTTCAGAAGTGACTGATCTGTACAAGGAAACTCTGTGGGAGGCATCAGACTGAGATCTGACAGAAACTCAGCAGCTGATGAAGAAGATGATAAGTGATAAGAAAAGGACATAAAAGTCACTTTCATCTACAGCTGGAAATAGGAATGATTTTAAATAATCTAGGGGATCATTTGCTGTCAAATCTTCTGCTAAATGTCTTGTTCTGTCAGTGAAAACCCAAAGATATTCATGTGATATGATATGAAACAGATAATGGGCTGAAAACACATGTTTTACACAAAGACATCTGCAGACTTGGAGAAACTGAGATCTACATCTTTCACTATTTTCTCACCAACAGGTCACTCAAGGATGAAATTAAAGGGTAGTTGCATCCCTTTTGTCCGTCAGAAACCAACAGATATCAACCTTATTAGAAATAAACAGAGAAATTAGGAAATAGGAATGATTTTAAATAATCTAGGGGGTAATTTGCTACCAATCAATTCATAGTCTGGTGTAAAATAAACCCTGAAAAAGGGACTGCAGCTGATAAAGAAGCTTTAAAAGTGATTAAGAAAAGTCACTTTTATCTACAGCTGGAAATAGGAATGATTTAATATAATCTAGCGGTTCATCAAGGGGATCATTGACTACCAATAGATTAATTGTTTGGTGTAATTTCTTTTTAAATAAACTGGAAAAAAACCCATTTAAAGACATTTTAAACAAAACATCTCTCAATTCAAAGACTCAAAGGTGTTCTCATCAGATGCTCAGCAGCTTCAGAGGAGACATGGCAATGACCTCCTTCTGACCTGAGCTCCTCCAACAATGCAACACATATCATCAAATACTAAATTAAAAGTAGTGCAAGAAGTCTGTGTACATGTCAACAGAATATGATATGTACAAAATGTAATACGGTTTATTGCGGTGATACTACTTATATAAATCTCTGGTCTGTTAGTCGTCTAATGGTTGCAGCTCTAAGATCAGCTGTTATATAATCTGGGGGGCAGGGAGACCCCTTAAATCACGGCTGTCCAAACTCTTTTCACCGACGGCCACACACAGAAAGATATACGAAGCTCTGGGCCGCTCACGAGAGGTTTATCGCCTCATAAGTTCTGTTTAAGTTGGAAAGTGGGCTCATTAACACATGAATGCTACTGTGTAATATCTGTGAACATGCATATTTCAGAGGTGCAAGACAAGCAGAAGTTATTATACTCAAGTCATTATACTTTTTTAATTTGCTGAGGGCCGATTCAAAATGGCCATAGTTTGGACACCCCTGCATTAGGATGATCAAAGGCCCCCCACTGTGAGGCGGGGGGGTCATAACTTCATCTTAACTTCAGGGGGGGTAAAGGGTATCACAGGGTGAGGGTGAGGGTGGAGGTCGGACGTCTGTTCCTGAAAACCATATTTCCTGCAGGACGAATTCCTCCGAGGGTCGGAAATGTTCTGGAACAATGAGCTGTGATTACTGAACTCCCCCCCCCCCCCGCAATATTTACTGCAAGGTAGTGGAAAACTACAGGGAGGATCAGAGGAGACGGTGTGAGTGTGTTTTATCTGGGGATATGCACGTTGTATCTTGTTTTTGGGAAAAGAGGACGCAGCTAACGAGTGCTTTTAGTTATAGACTAAAGGTTTCAGACAAAGAGCAACATGTCAATCCAAGTTCTCAAAATCAACGTTTCTGTCTTCAAATGTCTTGTTTTGTGTGTGTGTGCAGAACCCACACATATTCACTTAGTATGATATTAAACAGATGATGGAGGAAATGTCTATATTTCGGGGCTGAAAACGGCTTTTTCTGAGATTTCTACATGAAAACGTACTGCTATGTTTGCATGAACAACTTTTAAAGACTTTTACAGACTCTGAGAAACTGGGATGGAGACTTTTCACTCCTGACTAATCGGTTACTAAATGATGAAATGAAAGGCTAGTTGCATCCCCTTTGTCAGTCAGAAACCCACAGATATTCACTTTAAACAGAGAAAGGAGGACATCTGAAAACAGCATTTTTGCCTAAGTCGACCAAATGTGACTTTCTTTGTATTAAAACATCACTTTTTACTCGACAAGCGTCCACAGTAGTAGTTCAGAGAGTTGTCTCAGCCTGTCTTACATAATGAACAATTATATCTTCAGATAGTGGGCGGTGTGTTTATGTTGGACGACGACGAGCCGATAAACTGGCATCCATTCTTAGAACCGTCTGAATGAGGGGAACAGATAAAGAGTCAAGTAAACATTTTAATGAGTGTGTGTTTCTGCAGAGCATCAGCCGCTGAGAGACGTGGTTCAGACATCGTTAATCTGCATTAATGACATGAAACACAGGGGATTTGAGACGTTGTAAACGCCAGGAAATCTCTCATACCTCTCTTTTACTTCACCTATAATTGTCTAAGAAATATTGAATGTATATTATCACAAACATGTAGGTTGAGCTGCATATGAATGCCCATAGAAATCTTCAAACGGCCCTAAAAAATGTGAACGAGGAGCAGAAAATACCCCAATAAAAGACGCACGAAACAGTGTTTGAATGCTCATATTTGAGACAGTGAGTTAAAGAGTTGTCCTCCAACTTATTTGATATTTTCTCCACTGGCTGTTGTTTGTTGACATGTTTACGAGGCTGTATGAGTCGTTGTTGTTGGTCAACATGTCGGTGGTCCCCTGCCTGAAGTCAGTGTGTTTTCAGAGGCTGCAGGAAGTCAGGAAATAGAGACTAATGGAGAAAACAGAGGGTCATTAACCGGCTCCTAGAAACCCAGGTGTGTGTGTGTGTGTGTGTGGTTGTGTGTGTTAGTGTGTGTGGTACAGTGTTGATGATGAAGGGGGTTTCTTTAGCACGTGTTCAGGGGTCGTTTTCTCCGCACAGACGACTGATGACCCTGAAGGTCACGACCTCTTTTTCCTTTCTCCACTTCCTGTATGTTAATCTGCAGTTTAACACACAGACTGTGTAAACAGTGTGTGTGTGTGTGTCCAGTGGAGGCATGGGTTAGCCAACGTGTTTCTGGTTGATACCTGGATCACATGGAAGAGTCCCATTGCTATCTCGTTAGCAGGTGGATTCATTATGTCATGATTACCTGGAAAGAGACATTATTGTGGAGTTTATTTAATGTATTTTCACCACAAGACTCTTCTGGACAGCAGCCTTTAAATCCTAAATTTAGGATCAGGGTCTCAGACTTTCTGCTGAGTCCCCCCCCCCCCCCCTTTAAGGGTCTTGCCCTACAGAGAATTCTCCTTCTTTTGTCTCGGGAGCCATTTTACAGGCAGGATTTCCTTCCTTCCTGGCCCCTCCCCGTCTTTACATTGTGCTGCATGTTTCCTGCCTCTACACACACACACACACACACACACACACACACCACACACACACACACACCACACACCACACACACCACACACACACACACACTTCACATACACATACACATACACACACACTTCACACACACTTTTCCCCCCTGCTTGGCCACCACTTTTGCATCCAGGAGCTGCATTGCATCAATCCAGAGGAGAAGGAGGTCTCTGATTGGTCCACAGCCAGCTGCCAGGTCACATGGTGTGTTACGTGCAATCAGGAGTAGATTAGCGGGAGACGGTACACACACTTTTCAGGACGTTCATGCAGTGTGAAGAGGTCATCGTCACAAGGGGGGCTGTGTTTGAGCACACACACACATACACACACACACACACACACACACACCCTACCAAATTGTAGTTTGTAGGTTAAATGAATAAATAAGCAAAGCCGGGCAACTTGTGAATTTACGGGACTAAAAAAAGTGTTTTTTGGTCAAGAGTAGACGGCACATCAGATCTTCCTAAAAGCACCATGTTTGTATCCCAAGTCTTTGTGTAAAAACTAGGACTTTCACTGTTCTAACCATAGAAATGAAGGTTGCTTGTAAGAGGATTTACCAACATGGCAGTCTGGTATCTGGAAATATCCCGTCTCTACATTTTCATCCAACCCCAGAAGTTGATTTCTCTTTCTGGTAAATCCCTCCTTTTCATCCAGTCCAGAGAGACATGAAGGGAAATTCCTCTCCTCTCCTAATTATGTAATGAAGCTCTTGAATGGGATGAGCTGTGTAAGAGCTCTGAGAGTTAGACAAGTGTCTCTCTGTCTCGTCCACAGACTTCCTTTTCATGTCTGTTTGTGTCTTTCCGTTTTATTTTCAGTCCTCAGAAACCTCTTGTCTCTCTAGACGCAAAGTGCGCCTCCACTCAGTCAATTCAGATTCACATGTAGAGGGAATACTTGATAACTGAAAGACATTTACAACAGAGATGTGTGGGCTTTTTAATGCCATATCCTTTAGAAGGAAAGCTGCCACTAAATCATGATACACTTTGACGAGTAAGTAGGACCTTTGGGGTGTTACTCTTTATTTTTCGGACCAATGTGCATGTTAAAATCAGTTCCTCTGTGCGGGAAGTTATGGTAAAGACTCCATATCCTCCCCAAAGTGTAACGAAAGACAAACAGGGATGTCTTTTTTCTACGGCTGCAACACGAAGTCCTGCAGATCCTTTAAAAACTCCTAAAAGGCGTAATAAATCAGGTCTAAATTGGTATTTAAACGCGTTAAATCCATCTTTCAAAAGCCCTAAAACTAAGGCGTTTGGTCACATTTCATCAACATATTCGAGCGACTGTCTCTTGGGTTAACGGCATGAATGATTGGTCTCAAATGTATGTCCTAAAAAGGTTTAAAGGTTGTTGCATCAGGACTGGAGAGCTTTTCTTAATTCGTCCCAGAAGAAAGAACGGCAGGTTTTTCTCGAGGAAATTAGTTTCCGTTCATCTCTCAGCTTCTGCAGGAGTTTGATTCACCAACATTTGAAGGATCTGATTGGTTAATGAACAGCTTAATGATGTTGTTGGGCAGATTTTAAATGCATGAATTCATTTTCAGTCAGTCTCGTGCAGCAGGGGCTGATAACGCTTTGCAGAAAGGGAATCACTGACTTTTAATCTTTGCTTTCTAATGACTGTTTTTAAATGCCATTTTCTTAATGTCTTTAATTGTTGTGTTGAAAGGTGATGTAAATAAACTTGCCTTGCCTTACCTTGTGTTTTAAAAATGTTTAAATAATTAATAAATATTAACATTAATAATACAAATTAACGCCATTTATAGAAAACGTTTCATTCAAGAGATGTTTCTTATATTGCTTAAAACAAAAATGTAAACAAAGGTTAAAATAACGTAACATTTGACAATAAAAACCCTGAAAAAAAGATAATTATTATAATAGTTAATATCTTAAAAGGTACTATACACTGAAAAAGCATTGACTTTAATTAAATGTGTTATGTCAACACATTTCACATCCCTGTATTATTAATATTAAGTTGAACCTATTTAAACTTAAGATTATTGCTTTCAGGGGTCTGCAACCTTTCTGACCAAAAGAGCCATTTTGCCCCCTTTTCCACCAATTAGTTTTGTCTGGAGCCGCAAAACATATTTCATAGCTTATAAAGTTGTATATTTGTTACATCATAGACAAAAACTACAGTTGTTTTGCATTTAATATTTATTCCATTATAGAAAACGGTTTACCTCTAATAAGAAACAAAGAACTCTTATAAGGAGAATCAAAAAAAATACACAGGCCTACTTTAAAATAAATCACACAGCACTTGGGAGTCCTCTGTGCATTTGAAGGAAATGAATATAATTAAAATGGGCCCACTTTGAAATAAGTAAAACATATAGCTGCACCCTAAAAAGAGTTAGCGGATTGAATGATGACTGGAGATCGTCAGCTGTCTTCCTCTCCCGTGTTGTTCCTCGATACGTAAAGGCTGCAGCACCTTTGACAACTTCTCTCCACATATCAAACATCCCGGTGAGCCAGCATCGCTTGCTGTGAAAGCAGATAACTCTAACCACGCAGAAGTGTTTCCGCCAGACCAGGGCTGAGAGGGCGTCCACCCCGAGAGCGGGGGGCGGGGGGGGTCCTTGAATTTTGACTTGAGCCGTCCCTTATTATAGATACTTTCTTTTTACGTTAGTGAGCCGGATCATTTGGCTCGGCTCTCTTAAAGCGCCGGCTGTTTCGACTCCCAAACGGCTCTTCATGTTACCACAGTTTGCCACGGAGCCTCAGTTTCGCCGCTGCGAGGCTCTGGTGCTCGCAGCTCACGCGCGTGCTCCACTAGCACCGCTCATCGCGTCCAAATCGCGCACGTTCCATGTTGTCCTGTAGCAGGCACCGCCGATGTCGGGGAAACGATCTTTAATACTCCGAAAAGACCCATCAGACTCCTTTGCCCCTCCAACAGAGGGATGTCCTTTTTCCTTTTCGTTATTTCAAGCGATAAAAACTCTCGATCTTCTCTCGAATTATTAATATTTTTGGACGCCCTCGGCTCGAGTTCAGGGCGTCCCGAGCTGAATAAGGGCGTCAAATGACGGCAAGACGCCCCCCTGGCAGAAACGCTGCCATGCAGAATTAAACCCTCTGTTCCTCCGATACTCTTCTTTTCTTTGATGTATCCATAGTTCGCTCATCGAGCCGGTGGTCAGGTTATTCGCCTGCAAGAAAAGGCGCTGGCGCGGGACCGTAGCAGGATGTGACGCATATTTTAGTTGACCTAATTAAAACCGTTTTTAAAAAAAAATGATGTGATAATAATAATAATGCATTTATTTTATATAGGCGCCTTTCAAGGCTCTCAAGGTCGCCGTACAAGCACATAAAAAACAAGATACACAATACATAACACCAGCATAAGAGACATAAACAAGACAACGCAGTATATAAATCAATCAAATAATCAAATAAATAAAACAGAGGATGTGATGGAGAATGATCAGGGTGGATATGAGAGTGCGAAGAGATGTGTTTTGAGACGTGATTTGAAGATGGGGAGAGTCAGTGTTGCGGATGTCAGGTGGGAGGGAGTTCCAGAGGCGGGGTGCAGAGCGGCTGAAGGCTCTAGACCCCATGGTGGTTCAAAGGAAGGGGGGTGCAGTGAGGTGGAGGAAGCAGAAGACCTGAGAGTGCGGATGGGTGTGTTGATGTGCAGGAGGTCGGAGAGGTACAGAGGAGTGAGGTCATGGACGGGGAGCCAGTGAAGCTGCTGAAGAACAGGAGTGATGTGGTTAATGGAGGGGGCTCTGGTGATGATGCGGGCGGCAGAGCTCTGGACCAGTTGAAGTCTGTGTCACAGTCTCTCCTCAAAATACAAGATACGAAACATTTTCAACCGTGACAATAGTCCTACAAATATTTGTATTGTATTTCCTTCCTATTTTTGTCTAAGCTCAAGGGAGCCAGAGCAGAGGGCTTAGAGAGCCGCGGGGTGCCGACCCCTGACCTAAAACAGTGATGTGACATAACACATTTAATTAAAGTCAATGCTTCAGTTTTTTCAGTGTATAGATAAACTTGCCTTGCCTATAAACTACATTTAAGCTTAAAAAGCTCCATCAGAGAAGCAGGAGTTAATGCACCGTAATAAATGCTTTCCATTGATGCTCCTTAGAAAGAAAACGTCAAGCTGCCATGCTGGCGTTTTGCCTTTGATCCATTCAGACAGAAAGGAGGATGATCTGAATCCTGCAGAAAGAGGGGTTTGTTTCACTTTCAGTAAACTGGCATGGCAGCGGTTCAGATCCCCGTTCTCTGAAAGGGTGACGCACCGAATGCACACGGAAAAAGAAAGAAAGAAAGTTTCAACAAAATCCACGTTAAAGTTAATAAAACACATAAAAACAAAGAAAGATAATAGTAAATAAGTCAGGATTATTCCAGTGATATCTCTAAGACTACGAGTAAGTCGATGCGTCTACATTTAATAGAAACACACAAAAAAGACCAAACTCCAGACCACAAATCCAATGTTGTGATGAAGTCCACTTCTTCTGTACCGTCTACTATTAAGAAGTACTCTCCTAAAAAATATAAATATGTCATGTTTCAGGGTCAGAAGAGAGAGTGTGTGTGAGGAGGGTCACATGTTTATGTTGTGAAGAGACGGAGGTCATGTGACATTAACTCTCCATAATGAGCTGCTGTTTCTGCTCTCATTCATTTCCTTCTTTACTCAGAAAAGATTTATTCTAAAAATACTTAGTTACTTGATTCCCACTTATACCTAATAGTCGTACACCCTTTCATATGCTTTAAATAAGTCTTTAAGGTGCGGGAACGAGTCCTAAAACTCCGAAATGAGACAGCTTCTCAGTCCTGAATTCCCATTGCTCACTCGTTAGGAGGTGTAGAAATACTCATTGCGTCTACATTTAATAGAAACACATAAGATACCAAACTCCAGACCACAAATCCAATGTTGTGATGAAGTCCACTTCTTCTGTACCGTCTACGATTAAGAAGTACTTTTACTCAAGTTTCAGAGTTCAGAAGCGGGAATGCACACGGGAGCATTTGTACAAATTCAAAGTATAACGTGCATAAGAGTCTTAAATATGACTTGCTTTCAGCTGAGGAAACACTGGCTCTAACTTCTGGTCATTTTCTCAATGAATGGATTCATGTTAAAGTCTATAAAGTGTCAACAACCAGCAACAAAATCCAACGTAAAGTCTCTAAATGTCTTGTTGTGTCGGTTCAATATGTTGTTCTTCAAATCTCCGTATTTGAGGCTTAAAAATACTATCAATTAGGATTTCAAATGATTTCTGCATTTAAAAGTCTGAAAGCAACTCACACTTTGCTAACTATTCAGTTGAGTTGTGTCGCTCCAGAGAAATGTGTAGTTTTGATGAAGGAAGAGTTTCGTTCCCCTTTGTTTTCATTTTGAAACCCTAAAGAACGAGATCATTTGTACAAATTCAAAGTATAATATCCATTCTTTCTGCATTTAAAAGTATTTCTTGTGTTAATAAGATGATATAAGAGTTCATAATGGCCTCATAATCCTGTTAATTTAAGATTATAACACATTATTACTATAAATACAATACAATAAACATGAATAAATGAGTTTCTTGTTACTTACGTCATTGTGCAAACTTTTATTCACTCCAGCTGTAATAACAAACCCATTATCTACAAGTGTTTTCTGTAAAGCTTTAAGTGATTGTAATAAGTTTTAAAACATAGGTGAAAAGGCCCTTATGAGAGAGGTGTTATTAGTATGTGTTGATAAGACTTTATAAGAAATCATAGCGGCCTCATAATCCATTATTTCTGCATTTAAAAGTCTGAAAGCAACTCACACTTTGCTATTCAGTTGAGTTGTGTCGCTCCAGAGAAATGTGTAGTGTGGATGAAGGAAGCGTCGTATCCCCTTTGTTTTCATGTTCAAACCGTATTCAAATGTGGTTGGTAGGTAAAATAAATAAATGCATGAACAGACCTTCACCGAGCGGTGGATTTACGGAACAAAAACTCTCAAATGAATGATTAAAAAAGTCAGAAAAGTTGTGTTTTTTTCGGCCAGACAACACAACTTATTCTCGTAAAGGCACCGTGTTTGTATACAAGTTTTTTTTGTTGCAAGTATATGACTCTAAAAGACAGGAAAACCATCCAAGAACGACAACAACATATATTTGAGTTGTGTAGTTTTGTCGTATCCCCTTTGTTTTCATTTTAAACCCTGTTAAGTTGCCAGTCGTGTGGCAGTCATTCTTTTTATGAATCTGCTGAGTCATCCTGCAGATCAAGAGGGGTCTCTGATGGGAGAGAGAAGGCTTTGCTTGGCTGCACAGAGATTATAATGCAGGTCTCTAAAGTCTCATTTCATACAGATCCATCTCACTGCTTCATGTCCAATTCCAGTCCTAAGAAGCTCCTAAGAAGCTCCGAAGATGCTCCTAAAATGCTCCTAAGAAGCTCCGAAGATGCTCCTAAGATGCTCCTAAGATGCTCCGAAGAAGCTCCGAAGATGCTCCGAAGATGCTCCTAAGAAGCTCCGAAGATGCTCCGAAGATGCTCCGAAGAAGCTCCGAAGATGCTCCGAAGATGCTACTAAGTAGCTCCGAAGATGCTCCTAAGATGCAGGAGTCATCAAGCTGTGAGGGGGGAAATTGAACGGGCAGATTTTCAGTTTAACGGACACGATACGGAGCGTTTTCTGTTCATTTACATCCTGCAGGAGTGAAGATATTCATCAGATAAATCACTTCCTTCACGCTGTTTGTGTTCAGCCTCAGATGTCGCTGAGAGGACAGGAAAAACATCTAAGAAGAAGATCATTGATGTCCCGTTGAAAGGCAAATAGTGAGCTTTCGGAGATGTCTCGAATGCTGCACAGCTTCTTATAGTTTTGCATGAGTTTAAATGCGGTATTTGTGAAGATAAACATGAGTTTTACGGGCGTTATAAATTCAAAAAGTCAACATTTATTTAAAAATAGCTCACAGCATGTTTTATTTAACCAGATATTCTGTTTTCGGAGATTCCTCAAAGCATTGCTTAGTTGGTCTTAATTCTGCTAGCATTTGGAGACGGACGATTAACTCCAAGTCGTTCTTTTCCATCTTTGGTTTGTTTATGAGCTTCATGTCTTATTGTGGAAACAGCATGGATGCTATAGAAGAAGTTGTGTTGTCCTATAATGCTCAGATTATTCCAAGTATTTACGTCACAACGAAGAGCAAAAGAAACTGATCAGCTGATCAACTTTTTCGCCGACTTTCCGAGTTGTTGTTCCGATTTGAGGGTGCGTTTTTCTCGGATTGAATGCAGAACAAATGCTCTATCTTGCTATTTTAAGAAAAGTGAAATGTAGTTGTGTATTTTCTCCGTGATTCGGATGCTTTCCAAATTGTTGAGACTTCTTCCTTGTGCAATGCTTCACTCTTCCACCAAGTTTTATGGAAATGAGGCAGGTCGTTTTTCTGTAATCCTGCTGAAAACAGAACTTCCTGTGCCGATAATCCTCCCCTTCTGTCTCAGGAGAAGCCTCTTCATCTACAGTATTGTAAATAGTCTTGGGATTCATGTGGTTTTTAAATGAAAGTCTTCCCAAGACCACTTAGTGTGGTGGGAATTCCACACTTAATCACCTTCTGGTAAGACAAGAACAAATACACAAGCTTAAACTAAAGTCGTGTTGTTTAATAAAGAGTTATAGCATTTAACAGAATCTATTTCCAGCTGGAAGGAAAGATACCCCACTGATGTAGCTCAAGAATCTGACCAAGTTACACAGAAAAGCAATGACTTTATACAGGGAAGAGAGCAACAGATGGGAAGGGGAACAGCCAATGAAATTCTACATTACAGCGTATTGAAGATTGGGGCTACACAGGGGTTAAGTGACAACGGTCACAGTGGCACCTTCTGTCTGTTGAATGCTAACAAGATGAAGCCAGTCTGTGTGTGAAGGTGGGAAGAAGCTTAGCTTACATCAAACTGAAACTGTGGGAAAAACTCAGAGAAGGAAGTTTATATACTTAAATGAGACTTAATGATACATTTACTACAAACGATCTTTTGTCCACTGGAAGAACGCACCATGTTCTTCGTTGTTAATTAAAACCAGAGCCGGTGCAGATAAAGTCCTGAAGTCCACTCCCAAGATAGAAACATTAACATTCCCCGCTGCAGAGGGTCTGTTTCCTGTGGACGTTCCCAGTAGAGAGAGGCTGGGATGAGTCCTGGAGGTGTCGTCAGGACCTGAAGACGGATCACAAAGAGGCTTTTCTCCCCTCAGATGTTCCCCTGTGAGACTCACTCTGTTTGTCAGGACTTTTTGGCGGAAGTTCAGTTTCTGCTTGCCAGGAATTCTCTATTTGTCTGTGTGTGTGTAGGAGTGTGTGAGGCCGGCAGATTTATCCCTGTAAGGTTGACATCCGGTTTCAAATCAGTTCCTCTGTGCAGGAAGTTATGGTAAAGACTCCATATCCTCCCCAAAGTGTAAAGAAAGACAAACAGGGATGTATTTGTTCTGCGGCTGCAGCAAGGAGTCCTGCAGATCCTTTAAAAGGTCCTAAAAGGCGTAATAAATCAGGCCTTAATTGGTATTTAAACACCTTAATCCATTGTGTATGCAGCAAAGGCAATTACTATCAATTAAGATTTAAAACGGTATTTAAACACCTTAACTCCATCTTTCAAGAGCCCTAAAACTAAGCTATTTGGTCACTTGTCTCTTGGTTTAATGCCATGAATGATTGGTCTAGATTCTAGACCAATCATTCATGGCATACTAGACTCTAGAATGTATGTCCTAAAAGGTTTAATTTAAGTTAAATATAACTTGCTTTCAGCTGAAGAAACCCTGGCTGCAACTAATGATTATTATCTCGGTCTAGAAAATGTCCAAAACTTTCAGAAAATGTCCAAAACTTTCAGAAAATGTCCAAAACTTTCAGAAAATGTCCATCCCAGTTTCTCAAAATCCAACGTAAAGTCTCCAAATGTTTTGTTATGTCAGTTCAATATGTGATTAAACAGAAAAGCAGCGCATCTCCGTATTTGAGAGGTTTAACATTGCTATCAATTAGGATTTAAAATGACCTATCTGTCGACCAATTAATCAATTAGTCGTCTAATCGCTGCAGCTCTATTGTTCAATGTTCACTTCCTCCTCTACTTCCTTTCTCTTTGTTTTTTAATGCCTCCTTTAGTTGCTTCCCTTCCTGACACACACACACACAGACTCAGACACACACACACACACACACACACCACACACACACACACACACACACCACACACACACACACACACTGTTAATGAGCATACCTTCACAGTCTAGTGATCACACTGGGCTCTGTGTGTGGAAACCTTTGTGTCTCCGGCTTTAAAAGCTTTTTTAATTTGTCACCAACAGTGAATTAGCAAACACTGAAACACCTTGTCCTCCTCGTCGTTGTTGTTGTTGCTGTTGTTGTTGTTGTTTCCCCCGACATGTAAATCTTGTTTCCACATCTCTAAATTTAAGTCAGAGTGGAGAAACACACAGGATGTCTGTGCGGCTGTTTTCCAATCAGGACAACAGAGCCGTCGGTGAATCACTGCGGGACAAAAGAGGACAAAAAATGGGCTCTGAGAAAAAGAGCGTTTCAGAATGAACTGGTTACCGTGCCAACAACCTCCCATTAGACCCAATCCCATTGTCTGGTTTTAAAAGAGTTGCTTTAGGGCTTTTATTTTGAAGGAGAGAACGATCCAGCAGCTGTAGGGATGGGGTTAATATTCCTGATCAAAACTCAGCACTTAATCCAAGATTTAATTTGTACATTTCTAAGAAAAAACATGGAGATTTTAGTGGAAAATTCACAAGGACATGTATCACACATTTGCTTTGAAAAAATATATGTAAAACTAATGATCAAATCAAATCAAATCAAAAAGGAGAAAGAAACCTCAGGGAGAGCAACAGAGGAGGGATCCCTCTCCCAGGACGGACAGACTGCAATAGATGCCGTGTGTAAATCGAAGAGATAATACATTTTACAGCGTAGGTAGACCAAATGTTTGGAAATGCATGTGTCTATAATAAGAAGATGAATCCACGAGGATGTCAAAAACAATCCTGTGGGAGCCATCAGGGAAGCAGCATGACGAGACCCAGGCAGGACCGCAGAGACAGGCCCAGCCACGATCCGAAGTCCACGACTTAATCCAGAACTCAGGATAGAGGATCCAGGGCACACGACCACAGCAGACCGGATCAGACACGGCTCCGGATCCCGGCGTAGATATAGACACAAAACACGAACATTTGGGGGAGGCTGGGTTAATCGGAACATGAGAATACACAGACAGACAGACAGAAGGAAGAACAAGCACTCCCTTAGGATAGGTTGAGGGAAAAGGGTAGCAAGTAAGAGAGTAAGAAACAGAGGTGGAGAGGCTCACGCAGGGAGCAAGGTCCCCACTGGAGCCTTAGTTGGAATTGATGAGAGGTAAGGAGGTACGCTGTGAATACGGTCTGAACCCTCCCCGGCCTGAATAAGCCTCTCTGCAAACCTGTTTCCCTCTAATAAAACCTCGAGAGGTCAGAGAGGGAAAAGGTTTGGATAAAGAGAGAATAGAAAGAATAGATTACAGGAGTAGAGAGTATGAGAAGTAGAGAGAGAAAAGATTTAGAAGAATGAGTAGTAGTAATAACCTTAGTTTTAAATATAAGATCCAAGTTTTTAGGATTTAAGTGAAAGAGCAAGAACCAAAATGTAGGTGAAGAGACACAGCGTATCTACATCAATGCACTCTTACTAGATTATTTTATCAACTATAAGCTATCATAAAGGAAGGTCTTAAGCGTACTCTTAAAACGGAAAGGCTGTCGGCCGCCGAACACAAACTGGAAGCTGATTCCACAAAGTGGAGCTTGATAAGAAAAGGCTAGAAGGCCAGAGAGAAGAAGTGAGTCTTTAGTGAGGATTTAAAAAACCCTAGGGTCTGGGCCGACCTCACATGGAGGGGCAGACTGTTCCAGAGCCTGGGGCAGCTGGTCAGCCGACCTTAAGGCTCTGGCTGGGGTGTAGCGATGGAGGAGTTCGGCTATATAGGCCGGAGCCAGCCCATTTAGGGCTTTGAAAACAAATAAAAGGATTTTAAAATCAATTCGGAACCGAATTGGAAGCCAGTGCAGTGAGGCCAGAATTGGGGTGATGTGGTCACGCTTTTTGGTAGTCAGAAGACGTGCAGCTGCGTTCTGCACTAGCTGCAGGCGTCTAATTGAGGCCTGGTCCATACCCACATACAGAGCGTTGCAGTATCCAGTCTGAGGTACAAAGGCGTAATAAACCCTTTCTAGGTCTTTAAAAGATAAATACGACTTGGTTTTGGCCAATAGTCTTATTTTAAAAAAGCAGGATTTGACTACGGTGCTGACCTGCTTATCAAATTTAAAAGTGCTATGAAGGTCACTCCAAGGTTCATG
>CM062285.1:2329861-2439861 GCA_031216635.1 Dissostichus eleginoides
ACTTTCCTTGTTGAATTTGAAGAAAGTGAAAGGAAAAATGTCCTAAAGTGCAAAAACCTCCAAGTTTTTATATATTTTAAAGGTTTTATTTATTTGTTAGTGCAGTTTTCCACTTTTTAAACTAACTCAAACACTGCAGTCCTACACAAAGTGCTTATTGTGCAAGTTGACATTTAAAAATCTATATAATATGCAGTTTTCCTGAAAAGCTTTGATGAAATTTCACCTGATTTTCTGCAGGTTTTCTGAGAAATTATTGAACGCATTCATGTCTTAAATCTTAAGCAATGTGAAGCGTGTGTTCGGCAGTCATTCAGACGTCTCTGGGCTGGATATCGTGCCTCATCTCACATGTTCTACCACAAAGACAATCAAAACGGGAGGCAAAAAACTGAGAATACGACTCCATGCTGCACCAGATGCAACTCAATAATACTCTTTAATTAAAGCCTTCTCTGTTCTGATTGTTTCACCTTTAATATCTGACAAACAATTGGACGTAAAGGTCCTTTTTCCCATTAAATATCTCTTAATGTTTGAAAAAAGACCTCTTAAGCCCAGATGCCCGACACAAAGGACCCCCATCCCTCAGTATTGATCTCTGGTGCAAGAGAACAGCTGCTGAATATTAAACACACTGCTTTCCTCCCCCAGGTGTTGTTCTGTAACATCGAGGAGATCCTGGCGCTGCACAGAGACTTCCTGTCCATGGTGGAGGGTTTGATGCTGCCCGAACCCAACGCCATGCACGAGGTCGGACGCTGCTTCCTGCACTTTGTGAGTTACAATACAATATGTTACAATATATTATAACGCATTACAATGATCGGATTTATCCAAAGAGACGCCACAACCGTCACTGAATGCTTCATGCGAGTTTCATGCTTTTGTGGGTCACAGGTGCATTTGAGAGGACACCTTGATAGATTTAATACTATATATATTAAGATGATTCACAAATATTAAGCTGAGGTAGGGAGTGTATAGTATGGGACCTTTTGGGAGTGTTAAATCATCAGAATACTGTTTTAAACTGGGCGAAATTGGGTTTTGTGCTCAATTTAGAATAAAAAAACGAAAATATTTGTATTTATTGAGATGTGAAATAAAAGTAAACATTTACAATATACATAAAATAAAGAAGTTAAAGTAAAAAATTGAATTAAAAATTATACAAATACATATATGGACATAAGAAGTAAAATGTCTAATAAAAAATAGAATTAAACTAAATATCCGACTACCTTTTTGATAATCATGTTTAAACTCAGTCTCATTGATGCTTGCTCTGTCTTTGACCTATTTTAAGAGTTTTATTTCACTCATTTACTGTCAGAGCTCAGATGCAGTGCAGACATGATGATAACTGCACATGTGATCAATGCATCTCTCCAATGATGATAACTGCACATGTGATCAATGCATCTCTCCAATGATGAAGTGCACATGTGATCAATGCATCTCTCCAATGATGAAGTGCACATGTGAGGTTGGCTTCATACCTGATGTCCACCTCACTTCTCCTGAAGCACGCTGACATAAAACAGGTTTAGAAGTGGAATAAATCACATTCCATCTTTACAAGAGGAGTAAATCTAAACGTCATGAAGGCCAACAGGCACTGATGTGTCCTGCTGCTGATTCAGGTGAAAATAAAGGAGAGGGATGACCTCGTTGATAGAAAATGGGATATCAATCACATCCTAACTGACCATAAATCAGTCGTGAGGGACCGTGTGAGTCTCTGGAGATAAGAGGTGTTTTATTCCTCCTTATTCTGCAGATTTTCTACTTCAAAATGTCCTTTCTTTAAGTGCCTTGTTGATACTCCTCATACAGAGTTACACCATGGAGCAACACAGAGGGATTACGTAACGCTGGTTGAAAACTGAATCCTCCCTTTGGACCAAATCGGTTCCCAGGACAAAAAAATAACTCCTTTTAGAGATTCATAACTTTCAGAAACACGACTTAAAACCAGAGCTGCGCAGCTGGAGCTGTGTGTGTGTGTGTGTGTGTGTTGTTATGACATTAAAACATCTGCAGCTACAATAAGAAATGAGGCTGTAATGCAAAATACTAACAGAAGAAGAACTGAGTTTCCCCTCAGGTTTAAGTACTTCGTTCTGTCTTCATCTCTTTCAAACATGGGCTTTATTAGCAGGACGTTGCACTTCATTTGAATATAAAGTATGAAATATCACGAAGCTCAAATTAAAACACACATTGCAGAAAGGTGATTACATGTGTCAGGGTAACGTATAGAAATGATATCATGTAATCTACAGGAGTATTTACAGATGAATGTTTGTAAATGGTACTGTTTTGTAGTCCATGACTTAATATAGATAACTCTGAATTAGCTTTTTGGTTTTCATTTAGGCTGATTTTACTTTCTAAACATCTTCTTTTTTGCATGCAGGAGTATGTAAAAACGCTGTGCACGCTTGGTATGCATCATATACTTGTCCTTATTTGCAGATTAGATGTTGAGGTAAATCCAAAAGTAACGGAAAGTAATCGAGATCGAAATGTATTGTTGTTATAAATACATTTTTAGAGTTATCCTCCTAACTCTGTCAGAAAGAGAGCTGCAGGAGAGAGGGGACTATTTTCTCTGTGGTGACGGCGTAGTGATTTAAAGGCTGTGAAAAACACGATGCAGGATGAATTTGGCTCATGGCTGCAGAGTAGATCTGTAAATATGCACATTGACATCGCTACGACCTCTGCTTTTACCACTCTTATTCATTTGTGTCTGTTTCTTCCTGCAGTGAGAGTTGCCAAATACATTTCATCGTACTTTGTATGATGACAATAAAGATATATTCTATTCTATAACTTCTGCTGATAACTCATGGTGTGTCTTCTTCTCTTCCTGTCTTCTTCTCTTCCTGTCTTCTTCTCTTCCTGTCTTTTCCTCTTCCTGTCTTTTCCTCTTCCTGTCTTCTTCTCTTCCTGTCTTTTCCTCTTCCTGTCTTTTCCTCTTCCTGTCTTCTTCTCTTCCTGTCTTTTCCTCTTCCTGTCTTTTTCTCTTCCTGTCTTTTTCTCTTCCTGTCTTTTCCTCTTCCTGTCTTTTCCTCTTCCTGTCTTTTCCTCTTCCTGTCTTTTTCTCTTCCTGTCTTTTCCTCTTTCTGTCTTTTCCTCTTCCTGTATTTTCCTCTTCCTGTCTTTTCCTCTTCCTGTCTTCTTCTCTTCCTGCCTTTTTCTCTTCCTGTCTTCTTCTCTTCCTGTCTTTTTCTCTTCCTGTCTTTTTCTCTTCCTGCCTTTTCTCTTCCTGTCTTTTCCTCTTCCTGTCTTTTCCTCTTCCTGTCTTCTTCTCTTCCTGTCTTTTCCTCTTCCTGTCTTTTTCTCTTCCTGTCTTTTCCTCTTCCTGTCTTTTCCTCTTCCTGTCTTTTCCTCTTTCTGTCTTTTCCTCTTCCTGTCTTTTCCTCTTCCTGTCTTTTCCTCTTCCTGTCTTTTCCTCTTTCTGTCTTTTTCTCTTCCTGTCTTTTCCTCTTCCTGTCTTTTCCTCTTCCTGTCTTTTCTCTTCCTGCTTTTCCTTCCTGTCTTTTCCTCTTCCTGTCTTTTCCTCTTTCTGTCTTTTCCTCTTCTGTCTTTTCCTCTTCCTGTCTTTTCCTCTTCCTGTCTTTTCCTCTTTCTGCCTTTTTCTCTTCCTGTCTTTTCCTCTTCCTGTCTTTTCCTCTTCCTGTCTTCTTCTCTTCCTGTCTTTTCCTCTTCCTGTCTTTTTCTCTTCCTGTCTTTTCCTCTTCCTGTCTTTTCCTCTTCCTGTCTTTTCCTCTTTCTGTCTTTTCCTCTTCCTGTCTTTTCTCTTCCTGTCTTTTCTCTTCCTGCCTTTTCCTCTTCCTGTCTTTTCCTCTTCTGTCTTTTCCTCTTCCTGTCTTTTCCTCTTCCTGTCTTTTTCTCTTCCTGCCTTTTCCTCTTTCTGTCTTTTCCTCTTCCTGTCTTTTCCTCTTCCTGTCTTTTCCTCTTCCTGCCTTCTTCTCTTCCTGTCTTTTCCTCTTCCTGCCTTCTTCTCTTCCTGTCTTTTCCTCTTCCTGTCTTTTCCTCTTCCTGCCTTCTTCTCTTCCTGTCTTTTCCTCTTCCTGTCTTTTCCTCTTCCTGTCTTTGCCTCTTCCTGCCTTCTCCTCTTCCTGTCTTTTCCTCTTCCTGTCTTTTCCTCTTTCTGTCTTTTCCTCTTCCTGTCTTTTCCTCTTCCTGTCTTTTCCTCTTCCTGTCTTTTCCTCTTTCTGTCTTTTCCTCTTTCTGTCTTTTCCTCTTCCTGTCTTTTCCTCTTTCTGTCTTTTCCTCTTCCTGTCTTCTCCTCTTTCTGTCTTTTCCTCTTCCTGTCTTCTTCTCTTCCTGTCTTCTTCTCTTTCTGTCTTCTTCTCTTCCTGTCTTTTCCTCTTCCTGTCTTTTCCTCTTCCTGTCTTTTCCTCTTCCTGTCTTCTTCTCTTCCTGTCTTCTCCTCTTTCTGTCTTTTCCTCTTCCTGTCTTCTTCTCTTCCTGTCTTCTTCTCTTTCTGTCTTCTTCTCTTCCTGTCTTTTCCTCTTCCTGTCTTTTCCTCTTTCTGCCTTTTCCTCTTCCTGTCTTTTCCTCTTCCTGTCTTTTCCTCTTCCTGTCTTTTCCTCTTCCTGTCTTCTTCTCTTTCTGTCTTTTTCTCTTCCTGTCTTTTCCTCTTCCTGTCTTTTCCTCTTCCTGTCTTTTCCTCTTTATGTCTTTTCCTCTTTCTGTCTTTTCCTCTTCCTGTCTTTTCCTCTTCCTGTCTTTTCCTCTTCCTGTCTTCTTCTCTTTCTGTCTTCTTCTCTTTCTGTCTTTTCCTCTTCCTGTCTTTTCCTCTTTCTGTCTTTTCCTCTTCCTGTCTTTTCCTCTTCCTGTCTTCTTCTCTTTCTGTCTTCTTCTCTTTCTGTCTTTTCCTCTTCCTGTCTTTTCCTCTTTCTGTCTTCTTCTCTTCCTGTCTTCTTCTCTTTCTGTCTTCTTCTCTTTCTGTCTTTTCCTCTTCCTGTCTTTTCCTCTTTCTGTCTTTTCCTCTTCCTGTCTTTTCCTCTTTCTGTCTTTTCCTCTTCCTGTCTTCTTCTCTTCCTGTCTTCTTCTCTTCCTGTCTTCTTCTCTTCCTGTCTTCTTCTCTTCCTGTCTTTTCCTCTTCCTGCCTTCTTCTCTTTCTGCCTTCTTCTCTTCCTGCCTTCTTCTCTTCCTGTCTTTTCCTCTTCCTGTCTTTTCCTCTTCCTGTCTTTTCCTCTTCCTGTCTTTTCCTCTTCCTGCCTTCTTCTCTTCCTGTCTTTTCCTCTTCCTGCCTTCTTCTCTTCCTGCCTTCTCTTCCTGTCTTTTCCTCTTCCTGTCTTTTCCTCTTTCTGTCTTTTCCTCTTCCTGTCTTTTCCTCTTCCTGTCTTTTCCTCTTTCTGTCTTTTCCTCTTTCTGTCTTTTCCTCTTTCTGTCTTTTCCTCTTCCTGTCTTTTCCTCTTCCTGCCTTCTTCTCTTCCTGTCTTTTCCTCTTCCTGTCTTTTCCTCTTCCTGTCTTTTCCTCTTCCTGTCTTCTTCTCTTCCTGTCTTCTTCTCTTCCTGCCTTCTTCTCTTCCTGTCTTTTCCTCTTCCTGTCTTTTCCTCTTCCTGTCTTTTCCTCTTCCTGTCTTTTCCTCTTCCTGTCTTCTCCTCTTTCTGTCTTTTCCTCTTCCTGCCTTCTTCTCTTATGAATCCTATAACTTCTGCTCAGAACTCATATTTTTCTCCTCGTGTTTCTCCCTCTCTCGCAGAGGAGTGTTTTCCAGATCTACGATGAGTACTGTGGGAACCATGAAAAGGCCCAGAGGCTTCTGCTGGAACTCAATAAGATCCGGAGCGTCCGCACATGTTTGCTGGTGAGACCTGGCTGTGAACACACACACGTCTCAAATGAAACATACACACAGTCTTAAATAGCAGGAGTCTGTACCGGACTGAATCCAGACTCCACGATTCATTTTCTGCGTAGACTCTGCTGTATTGATTGGTCGCTCCTTTGACCGATCACTTTGTATTCTTGAAGGAAACCGGTTGTGTTTCTTGCATGCTTCCACATGGACTGTTGCATTTAAAAACAGCAAAATATATCTAAGATAATCTACATTTTGAATACATTTTGGACTCATCTGGACAAGTAGGATGCACAAGATCGAGGCCCTGATTTCCTTAAATTCCTTATGATATTTCTCAATTTCTTGATCTTTTTGAACCATGCAAACGTTATCTACAGGATTTCAAAGTTTCATGGGGTGAGTCATTGATATATCAGTCATTATTTTATGGCTGAAAGTATTCCTTTGAGTCCAGTTCCTGCAGTCATTAAGGCTAAAGAAGTGGTGCGATTGTCAATTCCTCGTACGTGTCGACCTACCTGGTAATAAACCTGATTCTGATTCTGATTCTGATTCTGATTCTGATTTACAGCATGCATGTTATCCATTCATAAACGCTGCAGCACCACAAAACGGTGCTTTATTCCATCAGTAATGAAGGCATTTTTGAATCTGATCACTTCTTAAACCCCCTCTCCTTCCTGCAGAACTGCATGCTGCTGGGGGGCAGGAAGAACACGGAGGTTCCTCTGGAGGGTTACCTGGTGGCGCCCATCCAGAGGATCTGCAAATACCCCCTGCTGCTCAGAGTGAGGATACGCACGCACGCACGCACGCACGCACGCACGCACGCACGCACGCACGCACGCACGCACGCACGCACGCACGCACGCACGCACGCACGCACGCACGCACACACACACACAGAGTAACACCAGCCTCTCCGCTGTGTTTTTAAACGTTGTGATGTGAAATGAAATCCTCTTTCAAAGCCGTGAGAGTGATCTGATCCTCTCTCCGGTCCTGTTAGGATCTATGAATCCACCCAGCAGCCTCAGAGATGTAGTAATAATAATGGGAGGGGGGTAATAATCTGAGACTCGAACCATTTGAAGTCCTCCAGCTGCTGGGCTTCCTTCTTTAACCTGACACAGAAAGCATCAGGGAGATCAGAGTAAATCAGGTGTTCAGATGTTCAGACTGAAGTTTAAAACCACGGGCTGAAGAACCACAGGAAGGGAAGCACGTGTGCAGAGGATAAGAATGAAACATGTTTTCTTCATGCTTCTCACGTCGTGTGATCAGAAGACACACGTGCATTAATGGGAATGCTAAATCTCAGGAATGCTTGGAGATGAATTCTCCAACTTTTCAGATTTCTCTCAAATCTTCGGTTTGCTATCTGTTGCATTGATGCGAGAGCCTGACACTGAAGACGTTAACTTCCAAATCCACGCTGCAGCTTTTATGCTAAGACAATAGAGCCTTTGCATTTATTGAATCTTGAAGTCAAGCATGATTTTAGTTTTGTTTCCGGCAGTCAGTTTGGTTTAGTTGAGTTTCCGTCCACATGCACATTTTCATTTTAGTGCATAAAAAAACGAGCAGAAAATCCCCAAATGTGCAAAAACTAAATAAACCAAAGTACAATGATATGCTTGGCTGAGGTTTATAGATAAATAAATATAAATGTTGACGTTCATGAAGCATCCAAAGTCTGTTTTGCTGCTGCAAACAGATCTAGTATTACCTTTGTCACATTCATTTATTAAATGAACACAAATGTCATATTTCCATCCAGCTTTCTAAAAATGTTTAACCCTAGTAAGTTCTGCTTTTTAAATAACATCATCCTCTCATCTGGCCGTAACTCAATATGTACTGCTCCTATTATGTCCACTCCATTTTGCAGAGGCTGTAATTGTACTTTTCGTGTGTGCAGGAGCTACTACATGAGTACTCACTAGTGTGGCTTGAAACACATGATTATATCAAACAGATTCTACATTTATATGAACGTTTGACACGACATTTGAATGTGCAGGAGCTCCTGAAACGGACCCCGAAGAAGCACAGCGACTTCCCTCCGGTGCAGGAGTCTCTGCAGGTGATGAAGGCCGTGTGCTCCAACATCAACGAGGCCAAGAGGCAGATGGAGAAGATGGAGATCCTGGAGGAGTGGCAGTCGCACATCGAGGGCTGGGAGGTGAGTGTGGAGGAACATTGATTCATGAAAGGAACACAAATGTCATATTTTCATCCAGTTTTCTACACATGTTGTAGCTGTATGTGTATATGTTTGTCTGCTTTTTACATAACATCATCCTTTTTTCAATATTTAAGACTTAACAAAAACCATAAACCTATTATATATATATATATAGACCTATTATGTCCACTCCCAATGATAAAGAGATGATATTTTCGCAGAGGCTGTAATTGTTTTTGTGTGTTTGCTGTGGAGGAACTTCTTTTTTTTTTAATATATTTTTATTGACATTTGGCAGCAAACATTTACACATAGTTTTTTCAAGACATAATAATTGTACATTTTAAGTTTGTCCGAAATGCCTTTTTCTTTTTTTTTACATAAAGATAAAATAAAGACGGTAAAAAGTACGAACAATACGAACATTAGGCAGCGATCAGGACTTCCCGGTAAAATCATACGTTTGTAAAACTAAATTCTGGCCTATGAGGTTTTACGAAATCAGTCCACTTTCTCCATCGTGACACAAATAGTTCCAGTTTGTGATTGACAGATGATGTTATCCTCTCACTTTTGTAAATGTCCATTGTAATATCCATCCATGCGTTTAAAGTTGGGCTATCAGGTGATAACCACTTCTTTGTAAGAGCTTTTTTACTCGCCACCAGCAACAGATTTAATAAATATTTCTCTTTTTTAGTCCATTCTTGAGGTACGAGTCCAAAGGACAAAGTCTTACTCTCCATGGGCACATGACTTTTGAACATATCTGTAAGGCTTTATGTATCTCTCTCCAAAAGACCTCAATAACAGGGCAGTCCCAGAAAACGTGATAATGATTTGCATTTGAATTTCCCCATTTTCTCCAGCAGTCTGGGGAGTTACCTTGGAGGACGTTCTTAAGAGAAACTGATAAAGGATTCATGGACAAAGTTTAACAAAGAAAGTCAATATACAAGTGAAATCGATCTCAAATGCAGGAACAGAGCAACTTCATCCTCAGGGTCAGGGTTGGCTGAATACACTCTGTGTTCACATTGGTTTTGAGGACACATAAGATTCAATGATCAGTACAATACAGTGTTACATTCAAAATGACCCAACACCCCTATAATGGTGTTACTGCACCGATTAGATTCAGGATTTATTCCATTAAAGGGGACCTATCATGCAAAATGCACTTTTTGATGTCTTTTATACATAAAGATGTGTCGGGGAACTCACGCAGCGTCAGGAAATAAAACCCTCTCTCTCTTTTCCTCCGTACCCAAATCTCTAAAGACGGGGGAACAACGGAGCTGATCCAGATTTGCGTCCGATATGACGTAATATCTGAAATGTGGACCCACGGCCCTATCAGAAAGTTGCTATCAGAAACAATGCCCGACTGTTTTGGACGTAATATGATTTACATTAGCATCGCTAACACTCAGAGCTAACCTGTACTGGAGAGCATGTGTGTGAAGAAGCAGGAAATAAAAAAGGAACTCACCTTGTGGTATAACCGGCAAGAGAGAAAGCCTTTGAGCTCCATACTGTTTCAGAAACAATCCTTGATAATCCATGATATGGCGTTTCATCACGGCAGTATTTAGTTTAGACGGTAGCTGCCGGGTCCCGCATGAGCTCAGACCCCTCCTCTTTTATTTTAAAGCTTTATACCCAAAATCAGCACTTTGGAAACAGGAAGTGAAATAGAGGGATATGAGGCATGGCTAGAATGGGTGATCTGTGCAAAACACTTCATAGACATGTTTTATATATATTTGTATACATCTGAGACCTCTGCTATTGCCTAGAAATAGCATGATAGGAGACCTTTGAGACTTACATGTTTAAATACATTCAACGTGAACAAAAATGGTAATAATAACAAAAAACAATAAATAAACAATAATTGGTAAAACAGGCACAGAATAAGAAATGGATTAAAGTAATATAAAAATAAATAAAACATGTGGTCGGGGGTCCAAACTACTCTGTGTTTAAATGAAATCTCACACAGGACGTTACATGTCTGAGCAACTTTCAAAAAGCTCCAAGTCACGACGCATTAAAGCCACTTATCCTCCTGCGTGACTTCTGTCTAAAGCTTCTGGCTCTCTGGGAACAATGACCTGTATTCACTTCAGCATTCTCTGCATGGATGAGCGTGTAGTGAAAGCTTCAGGGTGGGGGGTCTTTAGATTGGACAACTGATGATAACAAAGCCTTAATAAGTAGACCTGGTGGGGGATGGAAGAGAAATAGTAATTAGGATGGATGATTATTGACCTCTGATGCTAAGAGGAGCTAAACACTTCATGCATCTTGTCTTTAAGTGTTCAAGAAGTCCGCTTTAATATGAAATGAAACAGAGAAACGCAGCAAATCTCAATTTTGAGAGACTGAAGCGTATGTTTGTGACCTTTCTGTAAATGTTGTTTAACCATGTTTGTTGCTGTGGTCCTGGATCCTGAGTCCTGGATGGACATCCTCGTGGATTCATCTTCTTATTATAGACACACGCAGTTCCAAACATTTGGTCTACCTATGTTGTAAAATGTATTATCTCTTTGATTTACACACGGCATCTATTGCACGTCTGTCCGTCCTGGGAGAGGGATCCCTCCTGTGTTGCTCTCCCTGAGGTTTCTCCCATGTTCCCTTTAAACTGTGGGTTTTCTTTGGAAGTTTTTTACGATGTGAGGGTCTCAGGACAGAGGGGGTCGTATTGTCATACTGATATTCTGTACAAACTGTGAAGTCCACTGAGACAAATGTAACATTTGTGATATTGGGCTATATAAATAAACATTGATTGATTGATTGATTTAAGTTCAAGTCAATGTTTTGCCAGAAAAGACTGAAAATGTCCATCCCAGTTTCTCAAAATCCAAGGTGATGTCTTTAAATAACTTGCTTTGCCAGTCCAGAACACAAATATCAACTTAAATATGACATGAAACTGAGAAAAGCCTTAACTCCTCATATTTTAGAGGCGGAAATCCATTCATTTTTGCATGAATTTCTCACTAAGATGATGAATCAATCATTCGAGAAGTTGGCGATTAGATTTCTGTGGATCGCCTAAGTGTTGCAGGGCATTAAGACATACTTTTCAATTACATGTCTTTAACTTAATAGAAGGAGAAAGTACAGAAACATATTGTTATCTTCACACAAACACAGTTTAAAGTCTGAGAGCTCCTGTGTGTGTGTGTGTGTGTGTGTGTGTGTGTGTGTGTGTGTGTGTGTGTGTGTGTGTGTGTGTGTGTGTGTGTGTGTGTGTGTGTGTGTGTGTGTGTGGTGTGTTGTGTGTGTGTGTGTGTGTGTGTGTGTGTGTGGTGTGTCACTTCCTGCTCCTCCTCACTGATTGCTTGTTGACCAAAAATAAATATGGAAATTTTAGAGCATCGTCGAGTTGTTTGCCTCCATATTCTTCATTAAACTTCTTTAAAACCCACTTTAAGTCGTGGAGTTTGCTTGATTCGCCTCCACCAGTTTAATGAATTCAATTTAATTTCTCTCGTCTCTCCAGCCAATACCACTTCAAGAACTTTCTCTCACACACATTCCCCTTTAATTAATGGCGATGCTGCTTTATCCTCGCCTAATTTCTTAGTCATTTCTGCAGTTGTTATGTGTGGCTGCTGTCTGGATGTAAAAATAGAGGATTGAGAAGAAACAGATGAGGCTTTAAAACTCTCTGTGAGGAACATGATTAAAGTGAGGAGTGATGGAGAATATAGGATGGAGAAAGGGAGAAAAAGTGCAGTCTTTTGGGGTTAGAAAGCTCGTTAAACACACAGAGGAAGTGTCTGCTCTTCCATTAGAGAGGTCTGGACTTTAAAGTGACCAGGACAAGTTTCCACATCTGTTCTGCACACACACACACGCACGCACGCACGCACGCACACGCACACGCACACACACGCTGTCCAGCTGGAACCAGTTTAACATCTAGGGAGTTAAGAGGGAAGAAAGTGTGCACTGTGAGAGATAAAGGGAGGATGAAGAGGGGGAGGATGAAGAGGTTGAGAGGAGAAAGAGGAAATACGAACCACATTTTCGGAGTTATTTTTAGCCGTGATCAAACGTTGGACATAAATCCCGGAGCAGGCGAGGTGAGGCCGGAGGAGAGAGGTGTAAGAGAAGAACAAATATACCATTTAACAGAATCAATGCACCAGACAATAGAGCCTTTAAATCTATTGAGTCTTGAACTCAGTTAATGCACATTTTCAATTTCATGCATGAAAAAATGAGCAGAAATATCCAAAAATGTGCAAAAAATAAATAAACCAAAGTACAATTATATGCTTGGCTGAGGTTTAAAGATAAATACATATGAACATAAATGATGGCGTTCATTCAATCTATTTCCAGCTGGAAGGACAACCTGCACCACTTCATGTAGCACAAGAATCTGACCAAGTTACACAGGGAAGACACAGGAAGAGGATTCATTCAGCTAGGAAATGTACATTCAAGTCTAAAGTATAGCATGTTGATAACAACCCTAGCATCCATATGACCGTGGTCTGACCGTCAAGGCGACACTCTTCTGTCTGAGAACATTTTGTAGTTAGGAAACCTATATATATATTGAATTATTATAAATTCCCATCATAGAGACATGGCTCCCACAATGCAACAGTGACTGCACGGGATGTCATTCTATGGAGGCTAGTAACCGGCGTGCATCTAACGCAGTGAGGTGTTTCCACAGAGTCCTGAGAGGAAGGGAAGGACTATTCAAACACAATCTGTGCAAACGTGCAATATGTAAACTGAACTTTGGCATTTCAGAGAAGATTTGTCACATGGGGCGCAACCCACATACTCAGCTCAAAAGACATCAAAAGTGCACTTTGCATGATGGGAGCCCTTTAACTCAATAAGTAAGGACGTGTGTGTTTGGTCGAGTGTTTCTCTGCTTCTTGGCGAAACATCTCATGCTGTTGGAAAGCCTGCTTCTTACCTTCAGAGGAGGAGATTTGTCACATTTCTCATGGGCGCAACCCAAATACTCAGCTCTGCTGCTCATCCCACAAAGAAATGTTCCTCACAAATGTGGCACCATTTGAAAGGTAAGAAAACAGGCTTTCCAACAGTATAAGATTTATTGCCAAGAAGCATTGTTACAACAAAGAAATCATCTGCCAAACACACATTTCCTTACTTATTGAGTTCAGTTTATAATGAAAACATTACAAAGATAATAAATAATATTTTGGGTTATTTATTGTGTTTTTTGGTCGTTATGCATTTCTTTGGTTGTTTTCTTGTCTTATTTTAGCGTTTTGTGTCTGTTGTTTCTTTTTGGTAATTATCGGTGTGTTTTTGGTCGTCTTGTGTCTCTTTCTTGTTATGTTTGCCTGACATTTCCCCCTCCTGTTCATCTGCAGGGCTCCAACATCACAGACACGTGCACGGAGATGCTCATGCACGGCGTCCTGCTGAAGATCTCTGCAGGAAACATCCAGGAGAGAATCTTCTTCCTGTTCGACAAGCTGCTCGTCTACTGCAAGAAGAAGAACAGGTGCTCCAGATTCTTATATTCATGCATCAGAGGTGGGAAGTAGTGGAGTACAAATACTTTAAGTACATGTTTCTGGTTCCACTACTTATTTTTCTGACGACTTTTTACTTTGACTTCTTACATGTTGAACCCAAATACCTGAACTTTCTACTTCTTACACTTTGAACCCAAATACCTGTACTTTCTACTTCTTACACTTTGAACCCAAATACCTGTACTTTCTACTTCTTATATGTTGAACCCAAATACCTGTACTTTCTACTTCTTATATGTTGAACCCAAATACCTGTACTTTCTACTTCTTACACTTTGAACCCAAATACCTGTACTTTCTACTTCTTACATGTTGAACCCAAATACCTGTACTTTCTACTTCTTCCATGTTGAACTCAAATACCTGTACTTTCTACTTCTTACATGTTGAACCCAAATACCTGAACTTTCTACTTCTTACATGTTGAACCCAAATACCTGTACTTTCTACTTCTTACATGTTCCAAACAGGCTGGTTCCTTTAGTTTGAATGTGTGTTTGGTGGCGTGATCATTATTATTTAGAGTCATTGCGTGCCTATTGATTTGAACACGATCCGTGTATCCATCATTTCCTGGTCTTCTCTAAAGAAGAGGGACCAATGAAAACGTTGTCATGTTGCCGTTGTTCAGCATGGAAACATTCATTAGCTAACAATGACATTATTGTTCTATTAATATAAAGGGAGGTCAGGTACTCTTTAAAACAGCTGCTAGTTATGGGTACTTTTTACTGAAGTACATTTCAAAGCCTCTTTACTTTCACTTGAGTAAAGAAGTTTAGTCAGTACTTCTACTTTCACCAGAGTATTTTGAAACACGAGTATCTTTACTTCTACTTGAGTAAAGGAAGTGTGTACTTTAACATCTCTGGCAGGGTGTGTTCTTTAAAACATGTCCCTCTTTTTCTGGACTCCTCTTGCAGAACATTCATAGCTTGCACTTATAAATACACTTGTGCACTTAATATATAATTTACTGCAAGTATAAGAAAGAGAGAACTGTGGGAAGCGTTTATTTAGACCCATGGGAGGGATTGTTTAACTTTGGGACATTTGATCAGTCATGGGTATTGATCACAGTCTCTGGACATGTTGGTAGGTTTATCTTTCAGGTGATTAACTAAACTCAACGAGGACATAACTCTTTGGAATCTTAGCCATCCAAACGGGCTTTTCCTCCACACACGCGCTGAGATTTGGTTTTAAATGGTTAATCACTAGCATATATAACTCCTAGTTAACACTGTATAAGGGTTAGGGTATTTATATGGCTCTGCAGGAAACACGCACAGAGCAGAACATATTTTAACAGTGTGTGTTCTTTCCAATCCAACTTTATTTATACAGCACAGAGTTGACCAAAGTGCTGTACATCAATAAATATATAAAAAGCAGCATAAATAAATGTAGACAAAGAGAAACTAATGTAAAAACAGGAGACAATAAAACCATATTTATAGCCACAGACTGAAAAACCTCTCATACACGATGTAAGACATTTTAAAACACAATAAAATGGAAAACCCCAATTTAAAGCACGTCTTATAAAACATGTCCCTCTTGTTCTGGACTCCTCTTACAGAACATTCATAGCTTGCACTGATAAATAAACTTGTGCACTTAATTCATTATTTACTGCAAGTATAAGAAAAGAGAGAACTGTGGGAAGCTTTTTAGTTTGTCCTGCAGAAGAGGACACGCATGGGAGGGGGTTATTAACTTTGGGAAACCATGACATATGATCAGTCTAAGTGGGATATTAATCACCTTTTCTGGATATGTTAGTAGCTTTCAGGTGATTAACTAAACTCAACGAGGACTCAGAGACATTTTCTTACATCTCAATAACTTCTGTTTAAAGAATAAATACGTGAAGTCAACTCCAGACGCACAAAATGTTCGTAACCCTCAAAATGTGCTGAAATTTGGTTTTAAATAGTTAATCACTAGCATCGATAACTCCTAGTGAACACTGTATGAGGACAGCTGTGTCCAGCTGCACCGAAGCTTCTCTACCATCAACATGTGCTTGTGATTGATCCACATGATTAAAAAAGTGTATTATTATTCCAGGTAACAACTCTTAAACACTATTTAACGTCGGCTGTCATGCTGTGTGCAAATACTGTGGCACATGCACAAAAGTTGGAGAGACACCACCAAAGTAAAGTCTGTAAGTTCAGCAGGAGGGAATCCCAGAAATCAATGGGAACAAATCAAGGATGCAATCCAAGCTAATATGCAATTTGTTTGTATATCGATCCCTGCAGGCATCTGCCCTGCTCCTAAATTCAATGAGTTCTTCTTTGGCCATTTCTACTCACTTCCACCAAGTTTCAGGGAAATCTGGCTTGTAGCTTTGTTGTGCTGCTGTGCAGAAAATACCACATGAATCCCTCTTTGTTTCCCCCTATTACAATATCTCTTTTCCTCACAAATATACTACGAAGGGTGCTCATCTTTGACCAGTTCAAAACTATTATTTCTTGGAATTTCTCCTCACAAGCTGATGTAAAAATGGCCGGACATGTAGCAGGTTTTTATTTAGAAAAATCATCTTTGCTTTCTTTCTGCAGGCTGTTAGCTTCTTATCGTCTGCAGGTAGCACATGAAAGCCGATCCATTCACACAAAGTTCTCTGATTTAAATTCAATTAGTGACGCTTTTGTCCTCCCTTAATGCGGTAACAAACATCAGATGATCATAGTTAGTCTCTTATATAACCCTAAATGAGCTGCGACTGATACTGATTACACGCTGCGTTATAACATGCATGTCTTCTCTCTTTTAAAGACGTTTAAAAAACAGCAAGACGGCGTTGGAGGCTCCTCGCTTCCTGTTCAGAGGGAGGATCAACACCGAGGTGATGGAGGTGGAGAACGTGGACGACGGCACGGGTGAGAAATCCCCAAAAAAGCATTTATTTCTGGACGCCGTTACACAGATATGATACTTTATATTTCGAATAGTGAATTTAAGATACTACACGATACAATTCGATATGTTACGATACAATAGGATACAATTCGCTACAGTGTGATACTTCACGATACAATAGATATGTTACGATACAATAGGATACAATTCGCTACAGTGTGATACTTCACGATACAATTCGATATGTTACGATACAATATAATAGGATACAATTCGCTACAGTGTGATACTTCACGATACAATAGATATGTTACGTTGCATTTAGATACTTTTTGATTCGATAAGATATGATTTGCTACTTTACGATACATTAAGATTTGATAGGATACAGTTCGATTTGATACGATATGTTACTTTATGTTACGAATAGTGAATTTAAGATACTATACGATACAATTCCATATGATACGATACGATACAAATCGATACAAAATGATTCTAAATTATATGATTTGATACTTCACAATACTATACTATTCCATATGTTACGATACGATTTGATACTTTTTGATTCGATAAGATATGATTCGCTACTTTACGATACGATTGGTTAATTATTTGATTAAAATCTAAAAAATCTACGGAGCTAATGCAGTGTGGCTAAAACAGTGGTAGGTATTTTTTTAAACATTTATAGAAGAACAGGTGGTAGAAGCCACTTCCTAATGTGAAACCTCTAAATCTGACCTCCTTAAGTGATGCACGTAGGGGGATGAAGATGAAGATGAAGATTGACATAAGAATGGCCCTTTGAGTCATTCCCATTATTTCTGGCCGTCTTCACACTCTTTATCTCGGTCTCTGTGGACCTTTTCTGAACACGTGGTGGTTCAAACCGCTGAGGGATGGTTCCTCCTCTTCCTCGTTTATCTCATTAGAGGAGAAGAGCGATAATCAATGGAGCGCTCAATGGAGTCGAGCCTCAGCTCTACCTCAACAGCCTCAAGGTGGATGCTGTTTGGGGGAATTGGAAAACACACTCCTGTGCATAATTCATCCGACACTGGGCGCTCTGCTCTGTTTCCTGTTTGAGAGCCAATGCAATCACACTATATGATAATACTTTATCATTGAAGTCTGACATGTTTGTGCATCTCAGCAGCTCCATTTGCAACATCAATATTAGGATAAGAAATAAGAAAACAGACATTTAGCCTCACATTACAATCACTAAAGACACGTTTTTATGACCCTTAAACGTAGATTTGATCTGGGATTAAACACGTTTTAGGCAAAATAAGGATTTCTTTTTAAGTGACTCGTTGTTTTCAATACTTCTTTTAGTCATGTGACCTATGTCATACCAGAAACGATGAATCTTTGCATGAAAGTTCAGAAAAGAAAGTAGTTTTTTGTAGTTAATCCAATCTGAAAATAAGATACGATGCACCTTTCTGATTGGATGACTGCAGCCTTAATGAGTCAGAAAGATAGAAATATTGATGACTGTGTTGATCTGTTGAAGTGAAACTGGTGTGTGTGTGTGTGTGTGTGTGTGTGTGTGTGTGTGTGTGTGTGTGTGTGTGTGTGTGTGTGTGTGTGTGTGTGTGTGTGTGTGTGTGTGTGTGTGTGTGTGTGTGTGTGTGTGTGTGTGTGTGTGTGTGTGTTTCAGCGGATTACCACAGCAGCGGGAACATCGTGAACAACGGCTGGAAGATCCACAACACGGCGAAGAACAAATGGTTCGTGTGTATGGCCAAGAGTCCGGAGGAGAAGCAGGAGTGGCTGGAGGCCGTCATGAAGGAGAGGGAGCGCCGCAAGAGTAAGAGATCAATATATCTGTAGATCAAACAGCTCAGGCAAGAGTAAGAATCAGAGTTATCAATATCTGTAGATCAAACAGCTGGATGGTTGATTGGTTAGTTAGTTTGTTGATTAATTGGTTGATTGGATGATTGGTTGATTGGTTGGTTGGTTGGTTGGTTGGTTGGTTGGTTGGTTGGTTGGTTGGTTGATTGATTGTTGGGTTGGTTGGTTGGTTGATTGGTTGGTTGGTTGATTGATGGATTGGTTGGTTGGTTGGTTGGTTGGTTGGTTGGTTGGTTGGTTGGTTGATTGATTGATTGATGGATTGGTTGGTTGGTTGATTGATGGATTGGTTGGTTGGTTGGTTGATTGATTGTTGGGTTGGTTGGTTGATTGGTTGGTTGGTTGATTGGTTGGTTGGTTGGTTGGTTGGTTGATTGGTTTATGAATTGGTTTGTTGGTTGGTTTGTTGGTTGTTGATTGGTTGGTTGATGGGTTGGTTGGTTGATTGAATGATTGGTTGATTGGTTTATGAATTGGTTTGTTGGTGGGTGGGTGGGTGGGTTGGTTGATTGATTGATGGGTTGGTTGGTTGGTTGTTGATTGATTGGTTGGTTGATTGGTTGAATGATTGATGGATTGCTTGAATGATGAATTGGTTGATTGGTGTGTTGGTTGGTTGGTTGTTTAATTGATAAGTTAATTGATTGATTGATAATCTCCCCCTCAGGTCTTCGGCTGGGCATGGAGCAGGACACCTGGGTGATGGTGTCAGAGAAAGGAGAGAAGCTCTACCAGCTGATGAGCAGAGGAAACCTCATCAAGGACCGCAAGCGCAAACTCACCACCTTCCCCAAGTGCTTCCTGGGAAGGTAAGGCCCTCTCTTCACCAAAACACTGAGTGAAGTATCATAGTGAGAAACACAGTCCTTTGTTTATAAGCAGCGGTTATGAATGTCTTTATATTTGATGGAAAGTACGCAGAGTTTTGAGTCAAATATACAAAGACCTGCAGAACATGCTGACATCTTCAGAACAGATTACACAATAAAGGCTTCTCAATTCTCTAATTCCCCTCCTCGACTCCTATCCTCGACTCCTATCCTCGTGTCTTAGTCCCACCCACAGGAGATGCGAGCGGAGGAGTCGAGGAGGGGAGCCGAGGAGAGAGGAGGGGAAGCAGCAGGCGTTTAGAGAAATGAGAACTCCTCTCCTCTGAGCGGTCATTTTAAAGAGACGTCCATTAATGATGACAGGAGGCTCAGCAGCCCTCTGGCTGACGGACAGATGTGTTCATGATGACAGGAGGCACAGCAGCCCTCTGGCTGACGGACAGATGTGTTCATGACGACTTATATATTTACTTTAATTCATTGACAGTGCGGTATAATGAGACAATAACAGGCTACAGATGCGGACATCAAACAAGTATGAGAGCACTCTCATAGTAATGTAACACTATCAGAGACTGGATATATCCCCCCCCCCCGTCTCTGTTCGCTGAAATGGGGAATTGAAATTACGGGCCAAAAGTTTTATTTACAAGTATTAAAAGTAAGCAGAGGACACCAAACCAACTGAGACCCGTCTGTCCGCTGCATCTACGCACTGTACAACACACACCTACACACTCTACAACACACGCACCTACACACTGTACCACACACACCTACACACTGTACAACACACACCTACACACTGTACCACACACACCTACACACTGTACAACACACACCTACACACTCTACAACACACGCACCTACACACTGTACCACACACACCTACACACTGTACAACACACACCTACACACTCTACAACACACGCACCTACACACTGTACCACACACACCTACACACTGTACAACACACACCTACACACTGTACCACACACGCACCTACACACAGTAACACACACACACCTACACACTGTACCACACACAAACCTACACACTGTACCACACACACACCTACACACTGTACCACACACACACACCTACACACTGTACAACACGCACCTACACACTGTACAACACGCACCTACACACTGTACCACACACACCTACACACTGTACCACACACACACACCTACAGCTCCTAAAGCATATCATCAGGCTCCAGCCGTTGTGTATTTTATTTTGTGAAGCACTAAATGGTTTTAGAAACATCTGGACTCTTTGTAGATATCTACTAAACTAAAGCAAACACAGAGAGTAGGCCTGTTCTACTGAGTGATATATATGATACACACTGCTCTGCTTTCTGCACGGACCTCACAGCTGTTCTCTCTGGAAACATCGCGTCTGATTCAGGCAGTTAATAAAATAATATCCAGGGGATGCATGCAGAGCTGTGATTGGCTGAGATCAGTCCGGCCGTGCGTCACGACTCTTTGAAACATCTCTGTTGCCGGAAATGCATCCGCGGAGGAACCTTGGAGGAGCGTGGAGGAGCCGTGGAGGAGCGTGGAGGAGCCGTGGAGGACCGTGGAGGACCGTGGAGGAGCCGTGGAGGACCGTGCAGGACCGTGGAGGACCATGGAGGAACCGTAGAGGACCGTGGAGGACCCATCAGTGTCTCCTTGGTTAGAGCTCCTCCAGAGAGCCTCCTCTCTCCTCTCTCCTCTCTCCTCTCTCCTCTCTCCTCGGTTATAGCTCCTCCAGAGAGCCTCCTCGACGCTCGGTCCTCGAAGTGCATTTAGAGAAATTAGATGTCCTTCAACATGGCGCGCTGAAATCCATTTCCGGGTCACTACCGGAGGACCGAGGAGTCGAGGAGTCGAGGAGGGGAAATTAGAGAATTGAGAAGCCTTTACTGTTTTAAGTTGGCAAGACTTTCTGAAGACGGCAGCTGAAGAAGAAAGAAGCGTCGGCTCTTTCTGTGTGTGATGTCAGCTCATGAATCTGATTTAGGGATTATTGGTGTGGCATCTGGGGTTTAAATACCAGCCGTAAATCAGAGCAGAGATTCCTGCACGCTCTCCTCCTGTCTCAGTTAGATCACTATCAGTTTCTGCTAGAGTATCTGCAACATGTTCACAGACACACACACGAGTGCAAACACTTCCTGCATTTGCTGCTAGGTGAGAATATTTACTGTAAATCCTGTCCTTGAGCTGTTTTTAAACATCCCTACTCAGGCTTTCATCAGATGTCTCGCTGTCAGATCGCTTTTCATGCAAAGTATAAAGTTAGTTTGAGTTGAGAGCTTCCAGAGTTTAATCCTGCCCGAAACACTCTTTGCATTTAGAATAAAATACTTCAAAAGTCAATATTAACCCTGCATGGATTTGAAATCAGTGCTGATTTGCGTAGGAACAGCAACAACTAGTCATTATAGTTATTTATTCATGAAGAAATGTCAGGAGATGTGGCTTCCAGCCTCTTAGATATGGAGATCTGCTGCCTCTCTCTGCTTTTTAGGATGATAACATCAATATATTTGACATTTAAGGACCTTTTATTGGACTTTGAGAATTAATAGAGTGCTTTAAAAGGTACTCAAACACACTCTAAATGTGCAGTTTAAAGACATAGAAAAGCCGTTCTGAAAAGGCGAGTTCACACATGATATATTTGAACATTGAGAGACGTTTTATTTGCCATTTCCCAGTGTTTTATACCCGAAATCGACGCCTTTTCACACCTTTGTCTGGATAACAAAAGCCACAAACATCTGGCTGCAGCTGGACAAAATGATATGCATGCCCTACATTCAAAACTTCAACAGATACATAATAACTAAAGAACAAACACACACAGTCGTCATCACAGATATATATAAAATGTACCCCCCTACCCTTATAAAATGTCTATTACAGCCTTTTTATACGCTGTGCAATTAAATAATAAAGTTTAACAAGACCTCTTCCTGTATTTAAACCCCTCCTATCGGCACCAACGCCCTGTAAACTCCTCTCAGTTTCCATTTGTTTGAATCTTTTTACAGATGTATGTGTCGTCTGGTAATAATCACACGAGCTAAAACACAATCACAGTTATTTTTAGGAGAGGAGGGGGATATAAAACCATCATAAAGCCATAGCTGTGGTCATGTTTGATGGAGAGGAGGACATGTCTCTGCAGGACGAAGTAATCGAAAACCTGAGAGATGATCACACTGAGAGAGATGATCACACAGAGAGATGATCACACTGAGAGATGATCACACTGAGAGAGATGATCACACTGAGAGAGATGATCACACAGAGAGATGATCACACTGAGAGATGATCACACTGAGAGAGATGATCACACTGAGAGAGATGATCACACAGAGAGATGATCACACAGAGAGATGATCACACTGAGAGAGATGAGAGAGATGATCATACTGAGAGAGATGAGAGAGATGATCACACTGAGAGAGATGAGAGAGATGATCACACTGAGAGAGATGATCACACTGAGAGAGATGATCACACTGAGAGAGATGAGAGAGATGATCACACTGAGAGAGATGATCACACTGAGAGAGATGATCACACTGAGAGAGATGATCACACTGAGAGAGATGATCATACGGAGAGATGATCACACTGAGAGAGATGAGAGAGATGATCACACTGAGAGAGATGAGAGAGATGATCACACTGAGAGATGATCACACAGAGAGATGATCACACAGAGAGAGATGATCACACTGAGAGAGATGAGAGAGATGATCACACTGAGAGAGATGAGAGAGATGATCACACAGAGAGATGATCACACAGAGAGATGATCACACTGAGAGAGATGATCATACTGAGAGAGATGAGAGAGATGATCACACTGAGAGAGATGATCATACTGAGAGAGATGAGAGAGATGATCACACAGAGAGAGATGATCACACTGAGAGAGATGATCATACTGAGAGAGATGAGAGAGATGATCACACTGAGAGAGATGATCATACTGAGAGAGATGAGAGAGATGATCACACTGAGAGATGAGAGAGATGATCACACTGAGAGAGATGAGAGAGATGATCACACTGAGAGAGATGAGAGAGATGATCACACTGAGAAAGATGATCCCACTGAGAGAGATGAGAGAGATGATCACACTGAGAGAGATGATCACACTGAGACAGATGATCACACTGAGATAGATGAGAGAGATGATCACACTGAGAGAGATGATCACACTGAGAGAGATGAGAGAGATGAGAGAGATGATCATACAGAGAGAGATGAGAGAGATGAGAGAGACGATCATACTGAGAGAGATGAGAGAGATGATCACACTGAGAGAGATGAGAGAGATGATCACACTGAGAGAGATGATCACACTGAGAGAGATGAGAGAGATGAGAGAGATGATCATACAGAGAGAGATGAGAGAGATGATCACACTGAGAGATGATCACACAGAGAGATGAGAGAGATGATCACACAGAGAGATGAGAGAGATGATCACACAGAGAGATGAGAGAGATGATCACACAGAGAGATGAGAGAGATGATCACACAGAGAGATGATCACACAGAGAGATGATCACACAGAGAGATGATCACACTGATAGAGATGATCACACTGAGAGAGATGATCACACTGAGAGATGATCACACTGAGAGAGATGATCACACTGATAGAGATGATCACAGAGAGAGAGATGATCACAGAGAGAGAGATGATCACACTGAGAGAGATGATCACAGAGAGAGAGATGATCACAGAGAGAGAGATGATCACACTGAGAGAGATGATCACACAGAGAGAGATGATCACAGAGAGAGAGATGATCACACAGAGAGAGATGATCACACAGAGAGAGATGATCACACAGAGAGAGATGATCACACAGAGAGAGATGATCACACTGAGAGAGATGATCACAGAGAGAGAGATGATCACACAGAGAGAGATGATCACACTGAGAGAGATGATCACAGAGAGAGAGATGATCACACTGAGAGAGATGATCACACAGAGAGAGATGATCACACTGAGAGAGATGATCACAGAGAGAGAGATGATCACACAGAGAGAGATGATCACACAGAGAGAGATGATCACACAGAGAGAGATGATCACACTGATAGAGATGATCACACAGAGAGAGAGATGATCACACTGAGAGAGATGATCACAGAGAGAGAGATGATCACACAGAGAGATGATCACACTGATAGAGATGATCACACTGAGAGATGATCACACTGATAGAGATGATCACAGAGAGAGAGATGATCACAGAGAGAGAGATGATCACACTGGAGGCCTAATTGTTGGATTAAACGCAGCGTTGTGTTTCTGATGAAAGCCACATCTCCACTCCCTCCATTGTGAAGCTTTGATTCCCAACGCCTCCTCTTTCTCCGTTTGATTGTTTGAACGCTGAGGGCTATTTCTGGATCTCCTCCTCTTCCTCCTCTTCTTCCGATCTGTGGTGTGGTCGCAGTGACAGTTTTAATTCATCAAAGGAAATGTGTGTGGCAGCCTCAACTTTAACATCCAGTTTCAAATATAAAACAAAGGAGAGATTTGGAGAGTCGGCTCTCTGTGGGAAATGTTGATGAAAAGCTTAGAGATGCTCTTTGTCTCCGAACAGAAACAGTCTGTCAGCAAACTGAAAAGTTAAAGCATGTGGAGGTAGAAGTACGTCTTACTAAGAGAAAGGATATATGTTGTTCTTCTCACAAACCAAACACCATTAAGATAAGACTTTATTTATCCCGAAGGAAATAGTTGTGCCAGAGTTACAGAAATACAATAAACACAGCAGCAGAATAATAATAATACAACTGTACACTAACAGTGCAGTGAAAGGAGCAATTCAATAACTACAGGTCACATAATGAATGTAAATATTAGCACAAGTTCCTCCTCCCCTCGCTCCATGTGCAGATCTAAATGTTGTGGATGTAGAAACACTTCTTACTCAGAGAAAGGATATATATGTTCTTCTCAGAAACCAAACCCCATCAGTTCCTCCTCCCCTCGCTCCATGTGCAGATCTAAACCTCAAAGTGTTTACAGCGTCTGTGACCCTGATCCTCTGCAGGCCATGAGAACCTCACCTCACAGACTCTGGGTGTGTTTCCTCCAGAGGTTGACGGATGGTCGTTGTTTCAGGCGTGTATTTCGTGTGGAAATGAAGGTTTCAAAGTGACGGAGGAAGCTGTTTCTCTGAACACCATCAGATCCGTCCTCAGAGAAGGGGATTCCTGTGGTGCTGCGGCCATGTTTGTTTGTGTTTTTATGATAAGACATCAGGAAGTACTCTGTGTCTCTGTGGAGTCTCTGAATTATGGAGAATGATCCTCTTCATCTCATCCTATCTGAGGATCCGATGCTGTTTGTTTCCTCTTCTCGTTGTACAAGCTGCAGGGCTTCATCTTTCATTTTCCATCATCCCCAAATCCTGCTGAATTCATCGTACGTCTTAAATACATAAAGTCAAACTCAGTCAAACTGAAGCCACAGTAGTAAATACATCCTCCCTCTTTGATGAGAATGTGTTTGTTTTCACAGTAAATGTTGTTAGCTCGGATTCTGAGGAGTAAATCCCAGTTTCTCTCCTCAGATCACACGTCCTCTCTGTGAGCGCGGGAGATTTCCCATGATGCTTTGTTCTGTGTGTTGTAATGATGTGTGTGTGTGTGTGTGTGTCCACAGTGAGTTTGTGTCCTGGCTGATGGACATGGGGGAGACAGGAAACCCAGAGGAGGGGGTTCACCTGGGTCAGGCTCTGCTGGAGAACGGCATCATCCACCATGGTATGATTTCATATTTTATCCCTCTTACACCTGGTTTGATCTTTATTAGTTGTCCCAAATCTGAAAGCAAACCTACCATCGTCTCATTTACGTTGAGCTCCAGGATGGGAAGCATGACACTTATGATTATTTTCATTTTTGAATAGTCTGCAGATTACCTTCTCGTCTCAAGTAAACTCCATAGTGTTCTTGAGTTGCTCTTCATTTAGATCCTTCCTTCTCAAATCATCTGTATATATTGTTTCCAGGTAGTCCTTGAGGATTTGAATTGACCTTATCTTATCATATCTCTTATTTTCAGTCACAGACAAACACCAGTTCAAACCCGAACCTGTTCTTTATCGTTTCCGTTATGACGACGGCACGTACCACCCGCGCAGCGACATGCACGACGTCATATCGAAGGTAGAAAGCAGATTCTCTTCACATTTAAATCACATTTAACTCGTGTATAACTTAAAGACCCCTCCCTGTTTCCTCTCAGGGCGTCCGTCTGTTCTGCCGTCTGCACAGCCTCTTCACTCCCGTCATCAGGTACGAGGACATGTTTCTTTTTGACTCTACGCATCGAAAAAAAGAGGGAAATATGTTGGTGAACTATGAGTTAATTGATTAACGAGGAGAGGAGGACAGATGGTGATTTCTCTGCCTCTCAGACACAGATGTGGAGAAAACTGTCTTTCAGAAGTAGTTTAGGAACATATGGTGCACAGATACTGCTTCATTTCAACAATAAAAATCATGTTTTCTGCAGCTTTCCACTCATCAGATGCTCCTATTGGCTAGCGCTGTAACACATTGTATTGTTGTGATTATTTAATGAAAGGAGATGGTACATTCTTTGCACTACAGGAGTGCGTGGTCACTTTTGCTCCTCTGTTGAGTCTTCACAGTATCTTTGGGTCCAATGCACTCAATGCATTCACTACAGTTGCATATCAATGCTGTTATAGAGCATTTTTAAGAGGCCACCCAGTCATCATAGTCCCATTACAGTGAGTGTGACCGACAGCATATCGATTCATGAAGTTCTGCTGGAAGTAAACATTGATTTCTGTTCTTTAAAATGATGCAAAATACAGATTTTTTATTCAACACTGCCATTGTTGAAGTTCTGGTACTGATTCAGAGCTATGTGCCTCAATATGTAAGCTCCAAGTAAGTCGTGTTGTAGTGGGTAATAGGTGTAAATACTTAAAAGCAGAAACTAAAGCATGAAACTGAACCCTGGATGTGAAGCAGGTGTTTTCAGCTCGTGTGCTGAATCCTCTCTTTGTCCAACAGTTAGAGGTAATCTCATCTTAAAGGAGTGATTCTCTGGCATGCTCTGTGTTGTCGTTCCATTTAAAGAGTGTGTGTGTGTGTGTGTGTGTGTGTCTGTGTGTGTGTGTGTGTGTGTGTGTGTGTGTGTGTGTCAGCATCAAGGTCTTTGTGTGTGTGCCCGCAGAACAGATTTAATTTCACACAAAATATAAAACTCTCGGCTGCTGCTATGTTTCTGTTTGAACTCCTGAAAGCCTGGAGGATGGTGTGTGTGTGTGTGTGTGTGTGTGTATGTGTGTGTGTGTGTGTGTGTGTGTTGGCATTCAGTCCCACACCTCGTGACGTAGAAACCCTTGAGTGTGTGTGTGTGTGTGTGTGTGTGTGTGTGTGTGTTGTGTGTGTGTGTGTGTGTGTGTGTGTGTGTGTGTGTGTGTGTGTGTGTGTGTGTAGTACAATGCAGTGCAGGGCCTGGGAAACGCCAGAGTTTAATTGGAGCAGCCGGCCCCTGAATAATTAGGTATAATTTCCTGGCCGAGCGAGAGATGAAGTGAAGCGGGGAGTGAACACACACACACACACACACACACACACACACACACACACACACACACACACACACACACACACACACACACACACACACACACACTCACTCCCAAGAAAAGCTCTGAATGTGCAGTTTGAAACGTCTGCAGGCACACAGGTTTTTTTATTTGCACAAAGCAAAAGTCGTCATAAATGATCTTCACACCATTTCAAACATTAACAGCACATTTGTCCTCCAGAAACTCAACGTTATGGATGCATGTGTAGGGTTTCCTAGAATACATAACCATATATTCAGTTATGTTGCACTTTCTGCACCATTCATCCCAAAGAATGCTTTGAAATCTTCATCCATTTCCCCCGAAAAAGTCAGCGTGGACTTTCCTCTCTGCACAGCGAGTTAGAAACCTTCCTGACCTTTCCCTCAAAAAGCTGTTTCCTCCCCCCCGACATATGGCTGCTCACTGGACGATGTTACCCCCCATCTTTCACTCTGACAGGAGGTACTTTCGCCTCTTCTGCACCAAGAAGTGTGTGAATATAGAGAGGATTTCAGCTGCTTGACAGTACACGACGTACGCTGACAGGCTTTAGAGATGTTTACAAAGTACCAAGGTGTGTGTGTGTGTGTGTGTGTGTGTGTGTGTGCGTGTGTGTGTGCGTGTGTGTTTCCCCGGGGAGGCCCCTGTGTTCATGGGAAAGTCACGGCTCAGTTTCAGAGACATTCCCGGGGTCACTGCGGCATTGTGGGTAACGCCAAAGCACCGCGGGGGGGCTGCTCCCAGGAATGCAGTTTCTCTGTCACCAGCTCTCAGAAAAGCCCCTCAGATTTATGACTCAGCAGCGTTTAAAGTTCAAAGGTGCCGACAGCGGGAGTTATTGAGACTCCATTACTGTCTGAGTCTAAGTTATTGTTACTTCACATGTTCTCCATCTGGTTTAGTACACTTTAAAGAGTCCTCTCCTGCTGATGTTCAGGTGGATATCAGTATGTAGTGTCTCTACTTTAAAGAGTCCTCTCCTGCTGATGTTCAGGTGTATATCAGTATGTAGTGTCTCTACTTTAAAGAGTCCTCTCCTGCTGATGTTCAGGTGTATATCAGTATGTAGTGTCTCTACTTTAAAGAGTCATCTCCTGCTGATGTTCAGGCGTATATCAGTGTGTAGTGTCTCTACTTTAAAGAGTCCTCTCCTGCTGATGTTCAGGTGTATATCAGTATGTAGTGTCTCTACTTTAAAAAGTCCTCTCCTGCTGATGTTCAGGTGTATGTCAGTATGTAGTGTCTCTACTTTAAAGAGTCCTCTCCTGCTGATGTTCAGGTGTATATCAGTATAACGTGTCTCTACTTTAAAGAGTCCTCTCCTGCTGATGTTCAGGTGTATATCAGTATAACGTGTCTCTACTTTAAAGAGTCCTCTCCTGCTGATGTTCAGGTGTATATCAGTATGTAGTGTCTCTACTTTAAAGAGTCCTCTCCTGCTGATGTTCAGGTGTATATCAGTAGTGTCTCTTCTTTAAAGAGTCCTCTCCTGCTGATGTTCAGGTGTATATCAGTATGTAGTGTCTCTACTTTAAAGAGTCCTCTCCTGCTGATGTTCAGGTGTATATCAGTATGTTGTGTCTCTACTTTAAAGAGTCCTCTCCTGCTGATGTTCAGGTGGATATCAGTATGTAGTGTCTCTACTTTAAAGAGTCCTCTCCTGCTGATGTTCAGGTAGATATCAGTATGTAGTGTCTCTACTTTAAAGAGTCCTCTCCTGCTGATGTTCAGGTGTATATCAGTATGTAGTGTCTATACTTTAAAGAGTCCTCTCCTGCTGATGTTCAGGTGTATATCAGTATGTTGTGTCTCTACTTTAAAGACTCCTCTCCTGCTGATGTTCAGGTGTATATCAGTATGTAGTGTCTCTACTTTAAAGAGTCCTCTCCTGCTGATGTTCAGGTGTATCAGTATGTAATGTCTCTACTTTAAAGAGTCCTCTCCTGCTGATGTTCAGGTGGATATCAGTATGTAGTGTCTCTACTTTAAAGACTCCTCTCCTGCTGATGTTCAGGTGTATATCAGTATGTAGTGTCTCTACTTTAAAGAGTCCTCTCCTGCTGATGTTCAGGTGTGTATCAGTATGTAATGTCTCTACTTTAAAGAGTCCTCTCCTGCTGATGTTCAGGTGGATATCAGTATGTAGTGTCTCTACTTTAAAGAGTCCTCTCCTGCTGATGTTCAGGTGTATATCAGTATGTAGTGTCTCTACTTTAAAGAGTCCTCTCCTGCTGATGTTCAGGTGTGTATCAGTATGTAATGTCTCTACTTTAAAGAGTCCTCTCCTGCTGATGTTCAGGTGGATATCAGTATGTAGTGTCTCTACTTTAAAGAGTCCTCTCCTGCTGATGTTCAGGTGTATATCAGTATGTAGTGTCTCTACTTTAAAGAGTCCTCTCCTGCTGATGTATATAACCGATTAGCCTATCACTCACAATGTGTTGGAGCGCTAGCCAATAGGAGAGTGAGTGTTACATAGTAACCAAATGGAGTCACTTTTTGAAGGATTAATTGTGTTTCTTTTCTCCCTGTGTTCCCGCCCTCTCAGGGATAAAGACTACCATCTGCGGACGTACAAATCAGTGGTGATGGCCAACAAGCTGATAGACTGGCTCCTCGCTCAGGTAATCCAGCGTTCAGAAATAGATCAACAAAATTACCAAATGACAAAAAAAGCATATTGTTTATCGTCACACTAAATATGCCTTGAGGCTTTCACTCCTCATGCAGGGTCAGAAGTCTCTTTACTGACTTTAGTATTCTCAATGTACACCATGTTCCAGTAAAACTACCGTCATGGAAGAGTCAAACAACACGAGACACTAAGAGAATTATCAGCATTTATGATCTGTGTTTCTTGACATGTACGTAGGAACTCAAATGGGTCAAACAGTGCAGGACGTTTAAGGAACATATACATATAATAATATAATCACTAGTATTATAGTGTGTTGAGTGTTGAGTGTATGTGTAGTGTATATAATGCGAGATCAAGAATGGCACGAGTCCTTCTTTGTTATTGTTTGCTGTGCGTTAATAATACAAAATAAATACAATATTCAAAGCAAATTGATATTCAGAAAGTTACATCATTAGCTTTTTGGAAAGTTTTCTTTGTCCCAATTATCTCCTGACTTTAAACACATCAGTTGGAGATTGTGTTTGTAGTTTTTGTAACTCTTCTGATGTTCAGCAGAGTTACAAGCAAACTATAAAAGAGAGAGGAAAGTGATTCCTCCAGCTTTATTACGTCTGACAGGAAGCTCTGAGGCGGACGGATCGGTCGACCTGTGCAGCGACAGCAAAGAAATGAATACCACGCAGAATCAATAACAGACACCGTGCTGCGTGCGTGCGTGCGTGCGTGCGTGCGTGCGTGCGTGCGTGCGTGCGTGCGTGCGTGCGTGCGTGCGTGCGTGCGTGCGTGCGTGCGTGAAGTCTGAATGAATTTGTCATATACAGTTTTATTTATAAAGCACTTTTAAACCTCCAGACCAAAGTGCTGTTCAGTCAAACGTACAGAAATCGCTCGGCTCAGCTCGGCTCGGCTCAGCTCACACACCATAAAACAAGTACAAGTAAAAGCACCAATCTACAAGATGTCAAAGCGCTGAGGAGAAGAGTCAAACATCCTCTGTTCTGTCTCTCCTGAGTATTTAACAGAATATGTTTAAAGTAGCCCTAAAGTTTCAAGTCTTTATCACCATGCGCTCAGCAGCTTCAGTGTAGATATGTCAATGAAAAACTGAGGTCCTCCTCCAACAGAGCAACATGAATATATTTAGGACATAGAACAAATAAAACAGATAAAATAGTGCAAGAGAATGTTTTTAAATGTGCAAGTAAATACAAATAAAATAGAAATAGTGCCAGAAGAGTACAACTACATGGGATATGATATATCTGTCTCTGTCTGTTTGTGTTTCTCATCAGGACTCATTTTCTCTGCCTTCTCTTTAAACATGTTCTCTCCCCTCTCTCTCTCTCTTCAGGGCGACTGCAGGTCGAGAGAGGAGGCTCTGATTTTGGGCGTGGAGCTGTGTGACAACGGCTTCATGCATCACGGTATAAAACTCCTGAAACTGACTGTCTTTTTATTGGTTTTAAGGACACAGAAGATACAATGATCACCGCACTACAGTATTCCATTCCAAAGGACACAACACCCCTGTTATGGTGTTACTGAACCGATTAGTAATGACATCAGGATTGATTCCATTAACTCTTGCATGTTTAAATACCTTCAACGTGACGAATGGAAGAAACGGTTGCATGTAGCGTAGCATCTCTGAGCACAGCCCCTTGTGGTGAGCGAAGTTACTCTAATGTCAAATGATGTGTAAGATCTTTAATCCACAGCTTGAAGGCTGGAGGAAATGTTTCTTTCCACTTAAGCAATATGAGACGTCTGGCTGAAGGAGATCCAAAAGCTTTTTGTCTGGCGACTTAAATGTTCATCTTGTGGAGTTGAATTTGAAACTGAGACTGTTTGCAGAGCTTTTATAAATACATACGTTGCACACATATCACATATATTTACTCCTTTTTATTTATACAGCTGTACAAACTGGATGTATCTTCCTAACTGCATTTCATTTCCTTCAAAGCACGAGACTAACTAAAGAATGAATAAACCACAGGACTCCAGAAAGGCACTGAAACAGACCCGAGTCAGAACTGATGCATCCTGATCAACACGACGTCAGTCAGCTGTTCAAGCATAGATAGAAGATAGAAATAATGATAAAAACAGATATTTTATGTAATTTGATTAAGTTGTTCCACATTCCCACAATCAATTACACAAGTTCAAAAAGTCTCCATTGACTTTCACTCAAATGGAAACCAATGCACCTGAAGGAACAATAAAGTCTAACACTGTATAAATAACACATTAAACATGAACATGTTCAGCATTTAAACATACTCTGTAGTTAAGGAGCTAAAACAATCTTTCTGCCGGATAAACTAATATGTAGCAGGTTTAATTTCGGTGCATTAAATCTTTATTTCTGCGCCCCTCAGTCCTGGAGAAGAGCGAGTTCAAAGACGAGCCGCTGCTGTTTCGTTTCTTCGCCGACGAGGAGATGGAAGGATCGAACACCAAACACAAGCCTGTGAAGCACGACCTGAAGATCGTGGAGAACGTGATCTCCAAGTCTCTGCTGGTGTGTGTGTGTGTGTGTGTGTGTGTGCCTGTGTGTGTGTGCCTGTGTGTGTGTGTGTGTGTCAGTATCTGTGTGTGGTTGTGTGTCAGTATCTGTGTGTATGGGTCAGTATCTCTCTGTGTGGTTGTGTGTCAGTATCTGTGTGTGTGTGTGTGTGTGTGTGTGTGTGTGTGTGTGTATCTGATGAGATGTCTCTCCTCTCTGTTTCAGATCAGACCGACTGATGGAGGCTACGGCTTCACGCTGGAGGAGAGGAACAGAGTCCCCATCATCAAATCTGTGGAGAAGGGCTCCCCTGCTGAGGTGATCACACACACACACACACACACACACACACACACACACACACACACACACACACACACACACACACACACACACACAGTCTAGTAGTGATCTAATATAGTTACAAAGTTCTCGGGTGTTATAAATGATCCCCAAACAGTTTCAGGTGTTAAAAAGTGTGCACTTTTTCCTACATTTTGGTCATGTGACTGTTTCTCCCAGTAGAGTCATTCAACTGGTCTCCCTGTTGTGCTGAAAAGTATAGAATTTAATGTTTTTTAGAGAAACAACATTTTAAATGAGACATGTAGAATAAAGTGATTTTAGTGATATATCGCTTTCCTAAAGGAAGCTGTATACACATCATTTGTTCAAAGAGTGTCTGAAATGTGAACATTGTAACTTGCCTTTAAACCCTGCCGGAGTGTCTCTGATGCATTACAGCAGCTGCAGGACGTCTTCATGCTCAGACTGTGGTTCCCTCTGTTATTTAACATCCTGCTGCTGCTCTCCAGTTCTCAGAAGTGATTCTTAAAGCCTTGATGTCTTCTCAGTCCCCAGAAGCCCGTTGTTGTTAACGTGGTTGGATCATCAGTCAGAAAACACAAAGACCTGCTTCACGCTGATGAACACGGACGCTAACGTTAGACGCAGAGACTTTAAAGAGCGCTTCATGTTTGAGGTCAGCTTTGATCTGCTGGATGGAAATAGGCTAATGTTGGAAGGAGAATCAGTCTGAGCCCACATCCCATCGTTGCCTACAGCCCTAATATATATAAAGTATAGCAGCATTGAGAGCAAGCCTTGAAATTTGAAACTTGAAAGAAAGTCTGGATCGCATCGAGGCTGCAGGAGAGAAAACATCCAGACAATCAAATCAAAATGTATTATAGCCCCAAATCACAAGAAATGCCTCAAAGGACTGTTCAAAGCAAAGACAAAAAACTAAATACAAACGTCATAGCATGAAGATTATAAATTCAAATTCAATTCAAAGGTTTTATCATCTCATGCTCAGCAGCTACAGTGTACAAATAGCAATGAACATCTTCTGACCTGAGCTGCTCCAACAATCCAGCCAAATAATGATATAATAATAATAATATAATCAAACATTCAACATAAGTGTTGCCATGTGATGAAAGCATGTGACTGAAGCGATGCTCATGTAGATGGAACGAGGTGATGGAGATGAGTTGAAGAGGAAGGCAGATGCGAAGAGATGGGATTTTGAGTAAGGAGTCAACGGAGATAACTTCGGATCTGAAATGGAAGACGATTCCAAAGGAGAGGTTCAAGGTTCAAGGCTTTTATTGTCATGTGTACTTGAGGTCACAGGCTCCTCCAACTGAGCAACACAATACAACAGATACATTAGTTAACATAGTGCAAGTAATACAAATAAATAGAATAGAAATAGTGCAAGGAGAGTCCATATTCAAGTAAATGGAATATGATATATTAGATAAATACTAAGGTGCTCTGAATGAAAAGGCTCTTCCCCCTACGGATGATTTCTGAAACAATGAAAGCTGCATGTTCGTAGATAAACGTTACTACCCCATATCGGCTTTACTGTCTTATATAGAAATCCTTTGGGGAGCTTTGGTGGTCTTATACGACCTCGAAAAACTAGTCCATGCCTTCGTTTTTAGCAGACTGGACTACTGTAATAGTGTTCTCACACGTCTCTGTAAAAAATCAATAAAACAACTTCAACGCTGCTGCCAGTCCTCATCAAAAGAGAGTTGACCTCATCACCTCAGTTCTCAAAGACCTGCACTGGCTTCCTGTCACACAAAGGACACACTTTCAAATCCTACTTTCTACTTACAAAGCACTGGATGGACTGGGACCAGATGTCAGAGATGCTTCACTGTTAGAGCTCTCTTATCTTCAGGAGGTTTGCTCCTCGTCTCCAGAGTCAGAACTACTGAGGCAGCTTTGAGCTTTCATTCAACCACAAGGAACAAACTGCCTGAAGCTCTGAGTCAAACACCTTTCTGTTAATGCAGCTATCCTGAGATCCATTAACCGTTCCTTATCGTTGCACTTTCAGCTGCAGCCAGTATTTCATCGCTTTTATGAATTGTCTTTGTGTGTTTGTTTTGTTTTGAATTATTATGTGTTGAAAGCACTTTGAATTTCCTCTGTGTCTTAAAATGTACAAATAAACTAACTTTGAACCTTGAACCATAAAAAACACATCATTTAAATGGTTTCTCCCCTAAAGATGGCGGGTCTGGAGACGGGGAAGAAGCTGTTCGCTATAAACGGAGACCTGGTGTTCCTCCGGCCGTTCTCCGAGGTGGAGATCCTCCTGCAGCGGTGCTTTCACAGCAGGGGGCCCCTCAGGGTCTTAGTGAGCACCAAGCCTCGAGAGTAAGTCACATCGGCTTTCAAACGGGCAAAAAAGGGATGGTTTGCATGTTTTAAAGTGTGGTTATATGAAGTTCTTCTCCACAGTCAGTGTGGTACCTACAGTGTGGAGACTCAGCAATGCACGGCACTGATTTGGGCATATTTAGGAGAACTAAAAGCATATTTATATAGTTTTCTTAGACGATTTGCTCCTTTACTTTGCCCTTTTTGACGGGGATATTACGTCTTTATTTATATTCTCCCTCCACAAGACTCAAACAACGTAGTATCAAATGTTAGAAAATATTGAATGATGTGCATCCCAGTGACTCAAAGTCCAAGGTGATGTCTTCAAATGCCTTGTTTGTAAATTATCCAGAATCTAGAGGCTTAAAATGGCATTTAAAAACATTTCTGCATAAAGAAAGTGACTTAATGACCAGCTGATTGTCCGAATAGATGATAAGATGCAATGCAATGACACATTTAGATCTATTGACACATATCGATCTATTGCTAACAGTAAAAGAAAGGTTTTTTTTGCAACTATGGAGAATAACCTCAAACACCCTCATGAAAAACGATCCATTCCACCTGTATCTATGAGTAAAGGTACGATCTAAGAGATATGTTAAAGAGTCCTCCTCCTCCTCTTCCTCTCAGGACGGTGAAGATCCCGGACTCGGCCGATGGTCTGGGTTTCCAGATCCGAGGCTTCGGCCCGTCAGTGGTGCACGCCGTCGGCAGAGGTGAGAGATCTCCACCTTTACGCTGATGCAGCTCTCCTCCCTTTTGTTGTGCCTCACAGCTGGAGAGCAGATGCTATATTCCTGGATGTGTGTGACTTGGCCACAAGAGTCAGATTCCACCTGCTCATGCTCTCCGTGTGGCTAAAACACTGAGTCTTTTTCCACATTTAGAATCATTTCCACGTGCCTGCTCACATGTTTCTGCTAGCGGCTGGATTCCTGTGTGTTTTGAAGGAGAGGGTGTGTGTGTTGTTGTTCTAGCATGTTGTGTTGAGGTGTGTGTGTGTGTTGAGATGTGCGTGTGTGTGTTGTTGTTCCAGCGCAACACCGCCATCAGAGCTGGAACAAAACAGAGTGAAATCAAGAAACAATCCTCGGCCTTGTCACGCGTTTCTCAGGGGATTGAATCTTGTTTTTTTTATTCGCCTGCAGCTATAGCGAGGTGTGTGTGTGTGTGTGTGTGTGTGTGTGTGTGTGTGTGTGTGTGTGTGTGTGTGTGTGTGTGTGTGTGTGTGTGTGTGTGTGTGTGTGTGTGTGTGTGTGTGTGTGTGTGTGTGTGTGTGTGTGTGTGTGTGTGTGTGTGTGTGTGTGGGAGATGTGGATTGCAGGGATTTATTGTTGCTTTGTTGGTCCCTGAAGGCAGCATCTCTCTGGTCCAATGGGATTTGAGAGTCTGTGAGAGGTAAACAACAACAGACACACATGAGGAGTTTCACTGCTAATTAGAAATCCACTTAGAGAGCAGCGACCTCGTGCAGTGATGCATTCAGGTGCTTCTTTTAAAATCCTTTCACCCGAGTTGGGAACTTGTTTATCCGATATTCATGAGCTTTAAGTCGTGCAATACGGACGCTATAGAGAATATGTGTTTAAGGTTGCTTTTACTACTTCAGTGGGGAATGTTACACTCTTTGTGGATTATCTGACACCGCATGAATGCAAAACAAATGCTTTATCCTGCATTAATAACAGCAGTGAAAGATAGACGTGTATCCCAGCCGTAATTCATGTCTGTTTCCTCAAAATGTAATGGACTCTTCCTCGGATCATGCTACATCCCTCCATCACGTCTCATTCAAATCAGTTCAGGAGGTTTTCTGTTCTCCTGCAGGTGAACACAAACCAAGGTGTAAACAAAAGCTCCTCTGGGCAGGTGATGAAGCTCAGGTGTTGTAGCATCACACAACGATTTGCACCTTCACTTTGCGGTCAGACTTCCCTTTCTGACGGGATATTACGTCTTTATTTATATTCTCCCTCCACAAGACATTGACAAAAACAGCGTAGTATAAAATGTCTGAAAATATTGAAAGAGGTGCATCCCAGTGACTCAAAGTCCAAGCTGATGTCTTCAAATGTCGTCAGTCCAAAATACATATATTTCTTTTAATATGATAAGCAAGAAATATGAGAGAATTGAGAGGCTTAAAACTGCACTTTTTAAACCCTTGTGCTGAAAGAAAAGGACTTAATGTCCAGCTGAGGAGTGTATATGCTGCATATCTCCGTGTGAGGAATGCATGGAGTGTGTTTAAGGAGTTGTGAAAACAAACGGGAGGAATATTTAGTCCGTAACGCACTTCCTCCTGCTCGCTGTAAACCTTGAAGTGAAGTCTGAATCCCTGTGAGAGGACGTCGTCTAAAGGATAAACAACTTCCTCCTCTGAGCTCCTCTGAGCTGCCAAAACAGGAAACACACTTGTACACACAATGACGAAAAAGGAATGTTGTTGAAGACATTTTGGGGTACAGGAAGTGAAAAAATGTGATGCATTTTCTAGTCCCCAGAAGCCTGTTGTTGTTAAATGTGGTTCGATCATCAGTCATTTTCCCACGATGCTGTTATGAGTGGCTGTGAATAAGAAAAGATGAAGGACAGACCATCTATTTCTATTTGGTTATTCTTTGAGAAAGGGGCAGGTAATATCAGATTAGTTTCTTCTCCCTGCTCCTTTTCGGGTACGGTGTGTTTATAGAGACATGATTTGTAAATAATTGTTATACCTTAAGGTGTGCATACCATGAAGGAAACACATACAAATTAAATTAAACACAAATCTGCTTCACGCTGATGAACGCGGCTGCTGACATGTGTGTGTGTGTGTGTGTAGGTACAGTAGCAGCTGTTGCCGGCCTCCACCCCGGTCAGTGCATCATCAAAGTGAACGGCATCAATGTGAGTAAAGAAAGCCACGCCAGCGTCATCGCTCACGTCACCGCCTGCAGGAAGTACCGCCGACCCACACAGGTGAGAGGGAGAACAACTCTGCAAAGAAATTATATATCAATACCATTTGTAATTTTTAGAAACACAAAGATATCAGTAACCGATAGAGTTACTCCATGGGTCTTTCATTCTGAAGAAAAGGGCTTTGTCTGGACCTTCCTGTAATGGTAGACTAACTCTTTTATTCTGAAGAAGTCTCAATTGACCTTTCTGTTAGGTTGAAATGTCTCTGAGGGATTTTGTTTTATACTGTACAGTTATTGTCCAGTATTTGCTGTAAGGATACAGTAACTATGGGGCTTTTATTTTGAAAAGCGGGCCTCCTGAGCTTACTGTAAGGACACAGTAAATCCACTGGTCTTTTATTTTGAAGGGGTGAGCGCAGGGAAGTGTGTAAGTTGAGAAAGAGGGGAAACGAGGACTAGTTTATACCGTGAGAAAACACTTCACACACACACCTCCAACCTCCCGTTTACCTTCGTGTGTGTGTGTGTGTGTGTGTGTGTGTGTGTGTGTGTGTGTGTGTGTGTCTGTGTGTACACATGTGTGTGTACATGTGTGTGTTAGCTCAAAGGCACAGCAGGCAGCCTTGGCAGAAACCTGCTGTGGGCTCGGGTGTTCATGGGGGAAAGGACAAACACACACACACACACACACACACACACACACAACACACCACACACACACACACACACACTCTCTCTCTGGCTCACTGCAGTGTGTGTGTAGATGGTATTGGCTGTGTCTCCTGTGTTTCCATATGTCTGTGAAGGATGTTCACCGTGTGTTCTGCCAACCCAACTGTGCCTCCATATCTGATCATCTGCTACACACACACACACACACACACACACACACACACACACACACACACACACACACACACACACACACACACACACACACACACACACACACATCTTGATTTTGCAATAAAAGAGACAAAACAACTTGAAAATTACAGTTTTTCTCAAATAAAATCCTCAATATTTCTTTGAATATTTCCCATTTTACGTCAGTTTCTCTCTTAAAATGAAAATAAGCACTGATACAAAGCTGGTCTTTTTTTTGCTTTACATTTTTTGTTAAAATTCTTAAATATTTTTAATTAAACAGACGTTTGAATCCCTGCAGCAAGAGTCCATAAAGTGGGTTTACAACAACAGTGAGAGCGCTCAGGAGGAGAACCAGAAACCAGACCAGAGAGCTGAGGAGAGTGGAGAGGGATTCCAGTGCAAAGTGGAAGGTGACACACACACACACACACACACTCACACACACACATACACACAGGTAACACCCCGAGAATCTGGGTGAAGTAATTGCTCTGGAGGTGTGTGTGGATGAAATGCAGGCATGTTCGCGGGAACACAAGTGAGACTCATCTGGAGTGTGTTAGTGTGAGAAGTTACTCCACACACACACACACACACACACACACACACAGACACACACACACACACACACACACACACACACACACACACCTCCTCTGATTTATGGCTCCTCACAGGAAAGTGTTCCCTTCAGGATTTATTGGCCCGTTAAGTCGTCGCGTTAGCAAAGCGCTAGTTATCGCAATGCTGTGGGAAGTGCTCATCATGTGGAGGGTCTTCCTCTGAACTGCAGACCCCCTACGGTGCAGAGAGGAGGCAAACACACACACACACACAAACACACACACTGCAGACCCCCTACGCTGCAGAGAAGGATGCAAACACTTTGTGGTCGTTCCTCGGTCTATTACAGAACATTACCAGGTCATCATCTGGTGATTTGCGTGTGAATTGAGGAAACATTTAATGTGATGTTCCAATTTTTAGGTTTAAATCATACTAGTTTTCACCCCTCTACTTATGACTTTTAAACAGATGTAAAAAGGATCATCTATTTTTGTTTGTAGGGATTCACGTGTTCTTCCTGGTGGGTTTTAATGTCTTCATGCTCTCTGAATACAAAGGGACCACAGGGGGAAAACAGGCTTTTACTCCGATTTAAAAAATGGATTATTGGTGCACTTCATCCTCTTGTGCCAAACACTGACTAAAAGTCACTCTGACATCATCTTTATTTCTGTGTGTTAGGTGATTTGTGTGTAAAATGAGGAAAAATGTAATGTGATGATACCCCTGTGTTTATGACGTTTGAACAGATGTAAAAACAATCATCTCTTTTAGTTTGTAAGGATTCATGTGTTCTTTCTTCATGCACTCTGAACACAGGGGACTTCATTGTGTGTTAGCGTCTCCACGGGGAAGAAACAGAGGCTTTTAGTCCCATTTAAAACATGGATTAGTGTGGCACTCTGACTCCAAAGCACCCTGACATCCTCTGGATTTCTGTGTGTTTCTGCATCCTTCAGAGGTGATGGATAAGTTCAACACGATAGCGATTATTGACGGGAAGAAGGATCACGTGAGTCTGACGGTGGACAACGTGCAGCTGGAGTACGGAGTGATGTACGAGTACGACAGCACGGCCGGGATAAAGTGCCACGTTCTGGAGAAGATGGTGGAGCCAAAAGGCTTCTTCAGCCTCACTGCCAAGGTAATCTGTCTGTCATTTAGTGTCCGTGCATTTCGACCCAGACGAAAGAACGTCCAGCTGATTATCAAAGCGCTGCAGCGGCGAGTAGGAAACCCAATATTTTAGTTATTTAAATAAAATAAACGTAAATAAAACCGGTGCTTCTTGTGGCATAGTTACTTGTAATATTTGTATTTGATTGTATATTTAAAAAGGTCTTAAAGGTACTACATTTGTACTTAAACATGTGAACAAACCAGACTCTTAAAAGGTTTTTAAAAATGAAATCTCTGTTATTCTTTACCTTGCTTTTCGGGTGGATTGGAAATGTATTCATACTTTATTTAATATGATTTATTGAGCATCTTCTGGTACGGGAGATCCTCCAACGTCAAATAACATTACAGCAAAACAATACTAATAATTATACTAATACTAACTACATGTTTTAAAGCACATTTTTTAGGTTTAAATACCACAAGAATCCTTAATGTAATCTCATTAATAACTGATTTATTAACAGTGCTGTTTCATGGCATTTTAAAGCGCTTTTTAATGTTTGAATCCCACAACAATCCTTCATTTAATCTGTTTAATAAATCTGATAATTCACAACTTGTTATGGCATTTTATATTCCACATGCACGCTGTGTTAATCAGTATTGATTTATAACACATAACCAAAAGAGGATTTCCCGCACACATCTCTCCTCTTTGAGGTGAATTAGCAGAGATTTGCAGCCCTTCACATCTTAAAGGAAAGCTAACGACATGCAGAGGAATAAAGCTCTGGCTGTGAGTCGTTTCCCGTTCCCTGGAAGTCATTATTATTACAAACATCTGCCCCACATGTCCTCTGAGATCTCACTGAATATGAGAGACTTCCTGTGGGCACCTTTCCTCTTTCTGCTTCCTCTGTTGATCTCCGTGGATTTATGAAAAGCACATTTTAGATATGTGTTGCAGAGGAATTCATCCACCTGCAGCGTTTCCTCAGTGCATTGCGGTTGTTGAAACGCTGCTGAAATGTTTGCACATGCTTTTATTACTAGTCGCTTGGATTATTGCAATTCTCTGTTTTACTCGTCACCCGAAAAAGATCCATAAAGAAATTGCAATTAGTTCAGAATGCTGCGGACAGGATTTCAACCAACTCAAAAAAGAGACCATCTTAACCTCGCCACAACATTTTAAGACTGTCTCTCATTTGATCAACCTGTAGGACACTCCGATCCTCCAATACTTCACTTTTAGAGGTTCCTAGAGTGCATTAAAACTGGTCTTAGAACAGCAACCTCAACTGGAATCTTCAAAGTAAATTAAAGACTTATCTTTGGAATGTGGCTTATCATTTGGGATGTTTTAGTAGTGTCGGTGTTCATGTTTTATTCTTTTATGGTTCAGTGATTGTTTACACCTTGTTTTTAATTACGTTCCTCATTTGTTATTGTCATTTCTGTCATTAAGCACTTTGGGCTGCGTCAAGCATGAAAGGTGCTATATAAATAAAGTGTAGTATTATTACAGGGTTCTTACGGTCATTCAAAACCTGGAAAAGTCATGGAAATTCAAAATGCTAATTCCAGGTCCTGGAAAAGTTATGGAAAACAATATTTTTCCCCAAGTTTTGGAAAAGTCATGGAAATGTAACTAAAGTTGCATCAAATATAATTTATATTTGATCTAATCGCCGAAATAGTAATACTATAATGATAATAAATACTGTATCGTATAGTAATGAAACGTAAAATGGCATTTTCCTGACGAGGTGTTTTGCTGGTGAGAGAGTTTAGTTGCTTTAGCGTGTAGAAGCTAGTAAGCCTACTATTGGATTTGTTTTAGAAAGGCACGACATGTTTCATATGCAGACCTTATTTTCCTGTTCCATGTTCAAATAAACCATTTTCAGTGGTACCGCTCATTTATTTGGTCATGGAAAATTAGGTAAAGGTCCTGGAGAAGTCATGGAGAAGTCATGGAGAAGTCATTGGTGAAAAAGTGTATGAACCCTGTTATTAGTATTATTATTATCCTCTCTCTCTTCTCAGATTCTGGAGGCGTTGGCGCGTAATGATGACACGTTGGTGCAGATGTGCGCCCGGCTGAGCTCCAGCTGTGATATTCTGCCCGAAGATCTGCAGATTCGCTTCAGCTCCATGTGTTCAGAGAGGGTGGAGCACATCGCCCGGAGGAGCACCAACTACAGGAAGGTAAAGGTTTCTGTACATCACTGCAGCAGAGGAGGCTAGAGAGGCTCAATTAAGGCCACTTTTAGCCAATTATAAAACATATATTAAGCTTGGAAGGACTTCTACTTATTGCAAACACGTTTAGACCCCAATGACCAAGGGTGAAGGTTTCATACCAACAGTAGTTTGTCGAGGACTTTCTGACAGCAAAAAACTCTTAATTTCCTGCATTTCGATGCAACTCTATGGAGGAAATGTCTTCATTCCTGCTAAGAGAAACCCAATGCATGCACCAGGTGACAATTCAATGATATAAAGACATCATTTAATGCATTTTGTATTCAAATATTGATGATACCCACGCTGAATCATCACACATGTAGGCATGATTTACTCTGATCCCCTATACAAAGGCATGCATACATTCATGATAACGATGGACTCTAATAGCTCATGTGTTTTTGTAATGAAATCTATATTTATCCCCACCATAACTTAAGATTATAAACCGGTTTCTGGCAGAGGATGCTAGTTTCATTAAAGGTCATGTTAAGGAAATCATATGATATAAATATGTGTTCAGGAGCTATGACCCATGACCAAGGGTGTAGGATTCAGGACACGCGTATGAAGTGAACACTTGGATGTCAAACACTTAATTTCCTGCATTTTGATGATTTTTGATGCAGCAATTCATGTTATCTTTGTTAAATTAACACACATTTACTCTGCTCTCCTGTAAAGATGCATGCAGTCATTCAGAAACCCCTGGACTTGAATAGCTTTTTGCACATTAAAAACCATCTTAATTCTATGTTTATTTGGCTTGAAAGCTGCTCTCTCTGCTCAATGGATGCTTTCTCACTCTGACATCAACAGTGTGTGTGTGTGTGTGTGTGTGTGTGTGTGTGTGTGTGTGTGTGTGTGTGTGTGTGTGTGTGTTTGAATCACTGCAGAGGAAATATTTAGACGTCTGTCATTGAGTGTGTGAACGTGAGTGACAGCTGTGTGTGATCTGTTGTGTGTTACAGCGAGGTGTGTGTGTGTGTTACAGCTGTGTGTGTGTGTGTGTTACAGCTGTATATGTGTGTGTGTGTGTGTGTGTGAACGTGAGTGACAGCTGTGTGTGATCTATTGTGTGTTACAGCGAGATGTGTGTGTGTGTTACAGCTGTATGTGTGTGTGTGTGTGTGTGTTACAGCTGTGTGTGTGTGTGTGTGTGTGTGTGTGTGTGTGTGTGTGTGTGTGTGTGTGTGTGTGTGTGTGTGTGTGTGTGTGTGTGTGTGTGTGTGTGTGTGTGTGTGTGTGTGTGTGTGTGTGTGTGTGTGTGTGTGTCGACTTCACATCTGTGACCATGAGCCTGGATGTGTGTCTGTGCGTGAGAGGAGAGATCTGACTGAAGGGATTAATCACAGACGCTTTATAAATAGCTTCAGACGGGACTTTTGTTTTGTAGGAACGTGGAGGAATTCAGATCACACTTCCCATCCTGTTTTTACAAAGAGCCTCCAGCTTTTTGTTGCCTTTAAACATTCACATTTCTCTCAAATTCTCCCTGATTTATTACAATTTCAGCACATTCGTTTGCCTTTTTCAAAATAAAAGCCCTAAAGTGTTGTTGTAGGCTTAAAGGAAGCTCACTATGAAGGTTGTTTTCCAAAAATAAAAGCCCCATAGAGTAACTATCCTAACAGAATGATTAAGATGAAGCCTTTTTTTCAAAATAAAAGCCCCCTAGAGTAACTGTATCCCTAGTGAAAGCTTAGGATGGCTATTTTTCAAAATAAAAGCCCCATAGAGGATACATACCCTTGCAGGAAGATAGGAGGCATGTTTTTCAGAGTAAAAGCCCCATACGATAGTAACTGTATACTAACAGAAGGATCAGAATGAGGCTTGTTTTTCAAAATAAGAGCTCCACAGTGTAAATGAGTAACTATACAATAAGGAATGATCAGAATGAGGTCTATTTTTCAAAAATAAAAGTCCCATAGTGAAAATGAATCCTTATAGGAATCTCATATAGAGGTTTGTTTTTCAAAATAAAAGCCCAATGGACTGTTGCAGGGCAGAATTATGCATTCATTTATACAAAAGTCTTCAAAAATGGAAGATTTATGCCAAAGATTCACCCACGTTCTCGCCATAATAATGCTGTTTACATACACACACACACACACACACACACACACACACACACACACACACACACACACACTGATATTCTGCAGGGTCCTCAGGCTGTGTGTTGTTTTAAGGAGATGGAGGAGAGTTAGGAATATTTACTTGATTTAAAGCGGCATAAAGAAAAGTGTGTTAGATGTTCCTGTGAAGAAATCAACATTCAATACATTATGGAGATATAAATGACTCTATAAAATCATCTTAATTTAAATGATTAACAGGTTGTAGTTTCTCACACGTGTTTCACATCTGTATTTTGGGGGTAAGTATTTGAGCTGCCACATTAAAATGTAGGAAATGTGAAGTAATGTGTTTTTATGATTGTCTTCTAGCAGCTGGAATATATTCAATATATTCATATAAATGATGTTGACAGATGTTCTGTTTCACATCTTTCCAGACTTTTGAAGGCAATCTGGGCTCTAATTCCATTTCAGTTCCTATTCCTCACTTTGATTATTATTGATGTTAAACCCAGCTGTCAATAGTCTCATAAATTGGCTTGTTTTCCACACAGTGCCAGTAAAAGGAGAGTAAGATCTCTCCCCACATGTCTCACAAATTAGGCTTCCACTTCACCAAACACAAAGTGTGTACGGACATCATTTCTGTTTCATTTTCACTCACTTAGGCATGCATTCGGCAGTGGAAAGTTGTTTTTCTCCTGTAGCTCTGTGCAGCTAATCAAAAGCTCTGTCTTCAAACTTGTATATTTCAATATTTTAGACATGTTCTAGGGTTATTTTATCCACAAGTAAATACAACTATTACAAATGGCTTCTCCAGAGGAACCCTCTCTTTATATGAACCTAATCGACTATATCTGACTGAAGGAGAACATCAGTTTTATTGGGAAAATAGGATTGTTAGAACATATAGGATCTTACCAAAGTCTGATTTTCTTTGACTTGTTGTCTTAGTTTTTCATTTGAAATGATTGTGCTGTAATGTCCTAGACTTCACCTGCTCTATGTGATAAGAAAGGGTACATACCAAAGCACCAAAGCACCTTTCTTAAAGGCATGCACACGGTTTAGAGCAGGGGTGTCCAAACTTCTTTCACCGAGGGCCACACACAGAAAGATATACGAAGCTCTGGGCCGCTCACTAGAGGTTTATCGCCTCATAAGTTCTGTTCTAAGTTGGAAAAATCAATCAAATGAAGGTCAATTATTCTTGATACTTGAACATGCTTTAAAGAAACATCTCACAGCTCTCCAGAGGGTTTACTTTATTGTGTTAGCAGCTCATTCCTTAAAACAGAAGCTTCAGATTTCTTATGAGAGGAAATATGAAGGGTTGATTTCAAGGTTGTTATGGGAATAAGTTATTGGGCGTTTTTCTTAGATTTGTTAGAAGATGTTTTCAACTTTAATTGACTGAATTTATTGAAAAGTGGGCTCATTAACACATGAATACTACTGTCTAATATCTGTGAACATGTATATTTAAGAGGTACAATATAAGACAAGCAGAAGTTATTATACTTAAATCATTATACTTTTTTAATTTGCTGAGGGCCGATTCAAAATTGTCCGCTGGCCGCATTTGGCCCCGGGCCGTAGTTTGGACACCCCTGGTTTAAAGCACACATATGAAATGTTCCTCTCTTTGTCCCCCTGTTCCTCAGTTTGCTCGGGTGCTGAAGAACCGGGCCTGGCCCACCTTCAAACAGGCCAAAGCCAAGGTGTCTCCGCTCCACAGCAGCGACTTCTGCCCCACCAACTGCCACATCAACGTGATGGAGGTCTCGTACCCCAAGACCTCCGGCTGTCTGGGCAGTGCCTTCGGGGTGCAGCTGGACAGCAGGAAGAGCACTCTGGAGAGGGGGGGCCGCGCTGAGCAGGGTGAGCACGACTTCTCCCCGGCAACAGTAGTGCATGCTCTTTCAAAGTCTGACTTTTCCTCAAGATTCTTACTTTGTCACAAAATTCTGACTTTTTCTAAAAATTCTGACTTTCTCTCAGAATATGCGTGGAATTGCATGGTCTTGAATCCCTGATGTTCACAGGTGTTTCCCCCCCAGGTAAGATGACCCCCCAGGTGAAGGTGCAGCACTCCATCCTCAGCATGGCGGCTCCTTCGGGTCACAGTTTGGGACGAACGGAGGGTCACGGCCTGCGTTTCCTGCTGAGAGAAGAAGACCTGCTGACGCTGGACAACTACCAGAAGCTTCTGAACAAACTCTCTGCGGGGGTGAAGGAGATGGAGACGCACGGAGGACATATTCATGAGTGAGTGAGGATATCTGAGGCTAAACACACAGTGTGTCACTTCATTCTGTGTCTCTCAGTGTCTCAAAGTCCAAGGAGCAGTCTTTAAATTCACTGTAATGTGATAGTAAACTAAAATAAGCAGCATTTAATAAGAAATAAGGGGGCATTTGACATTCTTAAAGCCTATGAAAGAGAGGCAACTTCCTACTGTGCATCCCAGTGTCTTTACATTTCCAAAGATATTCACTGTACATTAATGTGATAATGACTTGATGACACATGGAGGACATATTCATGAGTGAGTGAAGATATCTGTAACTGAGGGTGAGAGGAAAGGGGTTAATTAAACACCACCTGCTACTAAAGGAACAAGAAAATATGTGCATCCCAGTGTCTCAAAGTCCAAAGAGTCTTTACATGTCCAAAGATATTCACTGTTATGTGATATTAAATAAAAATAAGTAGCATTTTCTGACAAAATGTGATAGAAAAAATGACTTCCGGACACTATTTATGTGCATATTTTTTGCAGCTCTCATGCTGCAAGACACATTTTACGTTTTTTTAAATGAATATAATCCAACATATTTAAGGAGGAATCTGATCTCCATAAATTTCCATACATTTCTTCAGACTACTTTTTGGTCTCTGTGCTGCATCTGGTGCGAACATATGGGTCATTAGTCGGTGTGTGTGTGTGTGTGTGTGTGTGTGTGTGTGTGTGTGTGTGTGTGTGTGTGTGTGTGTGTGTTTCCTGGCTGGCTTCATTGTTTGGAGGCACCCAAGGTTACAGAGAGGAAACCCTGCACCAGTTGAACTTCTCTCCCCCTCCTTGAAAAGGAAATACCAACTCAGTGACGTACAGGTGTGAGGATGGACAGGTGCAATCTGGAAATACCACTCACTAAAAGAAGACAAACAAATGAACCAAACACAGGATTAGAAATGTTTCGGTAAATGGAGAATACGTTCATGATTATTGAGCAGAATTGCTTTGAAAAATAGATGTTTTTTAACAATTAAATATCTGTTTAAGGCCTGAGCTCTAACGGAAGCAGAGGAGTGCTGACATGACGACGCCCTAATATCACATCAGGCTCTTTATTTTTTCTTATTTACTCTAAAATAAAAACAAGTTATGCAAGAGGTGCAGAGAAACTCCCTCTGGAAGACACACAGGGATTTTAGCCTCTGCAGACCATTGACATGCATTAACACCTATATAAAGAACATGGGGCCTCTTTAAGATTTACAGCATCCTGACAGACTCTGATGGATTTACCTCAGCATGAATAAAAGCATGCTCTCTAACCTGGATCTTTGTGATGAAGATGTGATGAAGATGTGATGAAGATGTGATGATGATGTGATGCAGAAGTGATGAAGATTTGATGAAGATGTGATGAAGATGTGATGAAGATGTGATGCAGATGTGATGCAGAAGTGATGAAGATATGATGAAGATGTGATGCAGATGTGATGAAGATGTGATGCAGATGTGATGCAGAAGTGATGAAGATATGATGAAGATGTGATGAAGATGTGATGAAGATGTGATGCAGAAGTGATGAAGATGTGATGAAGATGTGATGAAGAAGTGATGAAGATGCAGATGAAGATGTGATGAAGATGTGATGAAGATGTGATGAAGATGTGATGCAGATGTGATGCAGAAGTGATGAAGAAGTGATGAAGATGTGATGAAGAAGTGATGAAGATGCAGATGAAGATGTGATGCAGATGTGATGCAGATGTGATGAAGATGTGATGAAGATGTGATGAAGAAGTGATGAAGATGCAGATGAAGATGTGATGCAGAAGTGATGAAGATGCAGATGAAGATGTGATGCAGATGTGATGTGATGAAGATGTGATGAAGAAGTGATGAAGATGCAGATGAAGATGTGATGAAGAAGTGATGAAGATGCAGATGAAGATGTGATGCAGAAGTGATGAAGATGTGATGAAGATGCAGATGAAGATGTGATGAAGAAGTGATGAAGAAGCAGATGAAGATGTGATGCAGATGTGATGAAGATGTGATGAAGATGTTGATGGGTTAATGTGTAAAGTGGGTTAAATACAGATGAAGAGATTTCTGCTGAAAAGCGCCCCCTCCTTGTTTTTCTCTCAGATAGTTTTTCACCTCGAGGCCCCAAACTGTGCTCCCTTCCTTTGATTAAGCGTCGGCCAATCAGAGGCCCCAAACTGTGCTCCTTTCCTTTGATTAAGCGTCGGCCAATCAGAGAGCCCGCACAGCTTCACTATGGCGACAGTAATGAGGGCAGCGTGTGATTGGAGAGGAACGAAGAGAGTTTAAAATCATAAAAACAATCAGACGTGAAGTTCAGAAACTCAGCGGAAAAGAGGTGTTGGTTCAACAGAGACCCCCCACTTAGAAGGGTCCTGAAAGGGGACACTTTATTCCCCTTTATGGGTGTATTTTGGGTTTCTACTATCCTTGATACCAGCTCTAAGGCTGGGAAAACCCCTCTCTCTCTGTCTACCTGTGTCCCCCCTCTGTCTGAAACGTACATATTATCGCTTCTTTGGAATGAAAAACACCCCATTTTTGCTCTTAAAAATGTGCGCTTTCCACGAAAACTGTCCAATTCTGCTATGTCTATATCTTCACACACACACCCCCCCCCCCCCCTGACCTTAAGTCTTTTAAATTGTTTTATTTGAAGGGAATTAGAGAAAATACTAGTTTTCTTGAAGAATTTGAGTTGAATAATTGATATACAAATAACCGTACTGCCTTTGAAGCTGGTGTTACGAAAGTGGAAAATGTGAGTGGACACACATTACATCGTGTGTGTGTGTGTGTGTGTGTGTGTGTGTGTGTGTGTGTGTGTGTGTGTGTGTGGTTTAGATAACAAAAAACTCCAACGTTTGCATTTATTGAAAATCGCTTTAAATACCAACATGTGTTTCTGCAACTGTGAAAATATCCGTCCTCTTCCTGCCGACACAGAGCCGTGTTGACCCAGCTGCACGCTTAACATATTAATATCCACACACACACACACACACACACACACACACACACACACACACACGGTGAGGAGCTTCCTGCAGCATTAGGCCGATCAAAGACTGTCTCAGATGTCCGAGGTTTTTTCTCCCTTTAGTTTTTGTTATATAAAAACATTACAACAACAGCTGTGCACGTACAACCCAAACTAAATAAACAATGCAATACAGCTATAGATACAAATACAGAACAAATATAAATTGTAGACATTCTCATTTTCCACCGTGTCGCTGGTTTGAAACATTGACCATTTCTCCCATTTCTCTTCATATTGTGTTTCTTGCAGTCTCAAGTCGATATGTCAGTTTTTCCTGCCAGCTATCAACAGTATTTTTACAAGATATCTCTCTCTGTAGTGAACATGTTCCTCAGTACAATAGCCCAGATAGATATCTCTCTCTGTAGTGAACATGTTCCTCTGTACTATAGCCCAGATAGATATCTCTCTGTAGTGAACATGTTCCTCAGTACAATAGCCCAGATAGATATCTCTCTCTGTAGTGAACATGTTCCTCTGTACAATAGCCCAGATAGATATCTCTCTCTGTAGTGAACATGTTCCTCAGTACAATAGCCCAGATAGATATCTCTCTCTGTAGTGAACATGTTCCTCTGTACAATAGCCCAGATAGATATCTCTCTGTAGTGAACATGTTCCTCAGTACAATAGCCCAGATAGATATCTCTCTCTGTAGTGAACATGTTCCTCTGTACAATAGCCCAGATAGATATCTCTCTCTGTAGTGAACATGTTCCTCTGTACTATAGCCCAGATAGATATCTCTCTCTGTAGTGAACATGTTCCTCTGTACTATAGCCCAGATAGATATCTCTCTCTGTAGTGAACATGTTCCTCTGTACAATAGCCCAGATAGATATCTCTCTATGTAGTGAACATGTTCCTCTGTACAATAGCCCAGATAGATATCTCTCTCTGTAGTGAACATGTTCCTCTGTACAATAGCCCAGATAGATATCTCTCTATGTAGTGAACATGTTCCTCTGTACAATAGCCCAGATAGATATCTCTCTATGTAGTGAACATGTTCCTCTGTACAATAGCCCAGATAGATATCTCTCTATGTAGTGAACATGTTCCTCTGTACAATAGCCCAGATAGATATCTCTCTATGTAGTGAACATGTTCCTCTGTACAATAGCCCAGATAGATATCTCTCTATGTAGTGAACATGTTCCTCTGTACAATAGCCCAGATAGATATCTCTCTGTAGTGAACATGTTCCTCTGTACAATAGCCCAGATAGAGTACCATGTAGTCCATATAGGAACCTCATATCTCTGTGTCTCTTGCAAAACCTTCTGTACCGATTCCCAAAACTTAAGTATGTATGTCCGATTTGTTTTAAAGTAATCCCCCTCTCCCCCTCTCTCTCTTCAGCCTCTTATCCTCCATCACTCATCCCCCCTCCTCGGAGACAAGGACCCCCGAGAGCTTCATTTCTGCAGAGAACGAGGGCGAGAAGGGCGAAAAGAACGGGAAGAAAGTGTGTTTTAACGTGGCGGGCGACGAGCAGGAGGACTCTGGACACGACACCATCAGCAACAGAGACTCCTACAGGTAGAAGAGTTACTTTAAGTTCATTGAAAACAAGAATGAAGTGTGTTTCTCTGTGTCCTCAGTGACTGTAACAGCAGCAGAGACTCCTACAGGTGGACACACACGGAAAAGTCACTTTAAGTTAATTTAAAACCATAATAAAGTGTGTTTCTCTGTGATTTCTCAGTGACTGTAACAGCAACAGGAACTCCATCGCCTCGTTCACCAGCATCTGCAGCAGCCACTGCAGCTCCTACGTTCACAGTGACGACATGGACTCAGGTACACACACACACACACACACACACACACTCACTCACTCACTCACTCACTCACTCACTCACTCACTCACTCACTCACTCACTCACTCACTCACTGGGAATTCTCTTTTTAGGAATAAGAGGAAGCTGTAATAGCTGCAGCTTCTATATATAGATATAGTGGAGGAATGTCCTGAGCGGAGAATATATCGCTCTCCCTCTGAGACGATTAAACATTGATTCAATTTAGATCCTCCTCCTCCCTCCCTGGTGCCAATTAGCGTCTGTTCATGTCTCTGCATTACAGAGAAGAGAGGTGAAACTACGTCTGACACCTTTATTGATTCCCTGCATGGCCTCCATATGGCAGCAATCTATAACATCAGAATGGTGCACATCTGAGCGTCATAATCAACAAACCCAATCACACACACCGAGGCCACATGCTCCCAAAAGTGACGAGTCATGATTACAATCCACCGGCAGGATGACACCTTGAAGTGGGATCTGATTGGATGTGACATCTCAGCTGGATTTATCATTAACAACACAGCTGTGCATCCTGTCACACACACACACACACACACACACACACACACACACACACACACACACACACACACACACACACACACACACTGCAGCTGTATTTCAGATATACTCTTTTTCTTTATGCTCAAAGCTGAGAACATTTTTGGAAAGACAGTAAGCAGACCCTCGCTGCATGTGTTGCTTTTGCGTGTGTTAAACATTGTCGTGTGTGTGTGTGTGTGTGTGTGTGTGTGTGTGTGTCCTGCAGGAGATGAGCTGCCCTGCAGTGTGTGGCTGTCTCATGATAAGCAGAAGAAGCTGCACAGTTTTCTGGAACATCTGTTCAGCCAGGTGAGACACACACATGCACACGCACAAGGGCACACACACACACACACACACACACACACACACACATCTGTACACATCAGGTGAATGTGAGGTATTAGAGAAAACCCTAAAAACATGTATTAAATCCAGTTTGTCTCGCAGCTATAATGTGTACATTTTAATATGTTAATGGAAAAAAGGAATGCATTTACATTATTCGTTATTTTTGTTGTAATTGTTATCCATATGGGAGTGAAGCAGGTAAAAAAGGAGCAAATCTCCAGATTCGAGAGGCTTAAAAACTGCTTTTTCTGACATTCTTGCATGAAAAAAACTCTAAAGATAAATTAGAAATCAAAGTATGAGGAGATTATTTCCTGTAGATTATTTGACTAATAGTTGCAGCCGTACACAGAGCAGGAGTTGTGTCTGGTTCTTTTTTGACTCGTGCACAATACGTTTAAATCGTGCTATTTCTAAACTGACCCCTGACCTTTCTGAGACTTCAGAGCAAAGGTCAACCATATCTGATTGTATGTGTTTTATGAGGGTGTCTCCATCTGCTGTCTCTGCACTTTTAGCTGCTTCCTGCCGTTCTGTTTACTCACTCTAATTTTGGAAGTGTACTCTCAGTTGTAGTCCCTTTATGCTACACAAGGACAACAAGAGGGCATTCCTGCGTTGCATTTCTTGATTCAGCATTGCTCTTCGTTATATTGTCACACTCACGATGTACACTAAATAGACGCTGCTGAATCATCTTTGTTATTCCATGCGTTCCTCCTGGTGCCTACATTTCCCACAATGCATCACACATGACACCTCACCCAAGGAAACCTCTATAAACGGTGATTCTGATGGTGTGTGTGCAGGTGGAGTCGATCTGCAGCCTGCTGAGAGGATCTGTGGTCGCCCGAGCCTTCGAGCAAACAAAGTGCTTCACACCGGGGCGAGGACTGCAAGGTGAGACACCGGGACTGTGGATCATTAGAGAGTCTGAATGCATTCATCTTTCAGGAGTGCTATGACATGGAAGAAGGGGTTTTATGGATCACTTCTGTCTGACATTGTAGTTCCCTTTGCACGCTTTTACGTCATTTTACAGAAAGCCTCTTTCGTTAATGATAAGGACAACAGAAACCAACATTCAGGTGGCAGAGAACATGCTCAGGGCAGTGTTTCTGCTAGATGACAACAACATGGATAAGTGCAATTCATTAAAAGCCAACAGTGGCCAGACTTGGTCAGTAGGGTTTCTTGCATTGCAGCTTTCTTGCTCGAACATTTCTATCTTTGTACGGCATGCTCAGTGCAGACCTCACGCTGACTGGTGAGGGAATGCTCACGTGCAAACTCAATAAAAATAGGTTATGACAAAGATCTTGCAGCATGGATCAAAACTGCTTCCAGGTAACGTAAAATAAGCTATCCCAACTTCAAAACGGTCTTAAATTTCAATCAGAGAGGCGTTAAAAAGACCTAAATCTGAAGCTGTACGTCCTTTCCCATCTTCCTTCTGAGTAATACATGTTACAATGAGTCGTCCTGTTTTATTTCCTCCAGAATAATCTCTCTCCGCTGCAGAAGAGTGTGTTTCTTTAGCTTCCTGGGCCTCACTGCACTGTGTGTGTGTGTGTGTGTGTGTGTGTGTGTGTGTGTGTGTGTGTGTGTGTGTGTGTGTGTGTGTGTGTGTGTGTGTGTGTGTGTGTGTGTGTGTGTGTGTGTGTGTGTGTGTGTGTGTGTGTGTGTGTGTGTGTGTGTGTGTGTGTGTGTGTGTGTGTGGAAAGATAATACTGGAGGAACTCCCAAAGAGAAAACAGAGCTCCTGCTGAACGTGTCGCAGCAACTTCGTGTGTGTGTGTGTGTGTGCACAGATGTTAGGATGTGCTAAAGGTGGATTCTAGCTCCTCCCTTTTTATTTCCCTTAGTCTTTTTAAAGCCTGTGTTGAGTCATGGTCTCTTCTTCACCTCTTTGTTTGTTTTCTGATCTTTTCGTGTATGCACTTCCTCAGTCTGGTCACCTTCCGGTCATCTTCAGACAGGAAGGGAATGTCACTGGAAGAGGCTGAATGGGTCCTTATCATTTCCCATATGAACCAGCTCATGGTCTGCTAACAGGAGCAAAGTGGCTCCAAAGCAGCAGCTGGTTTTCTTCTGGTGGTTCCCAGCTCAAGCTTTTATAGAACCAGAGCAGCCTTATAATCTGTTACAGGAAAAACATCTTTCATTCTTTTCTGCTCTTCAATTCGACATCAATAAAGTGTGAAGAGCACTTAGAGCAGATTATTCCAGACGCAGTTATTCTGCTCCAAACAGCTCGACCCAGTTGGCTCACACTCATCTGCAAGAGATGCTTCAACTGGAAATAGGTCTGCTAGAGTGTGTGTGTGTGTGTGTGTGTGTGTGTGTGTGTGTGTGTAATTGCCCTCAGGAGGGATGTGAAGGCCTTGATCAGAGTTGATCCCTCTCCACTCCAGTAATGTGTTAATAACAGAGCAAATAGGATTATCTAATGAGAGGAGCGTTCCTGCATCTGATCACACACACACACACACACACACACACACACACACACACACACACACACACACACACACACACACACACACACACACACACACACACCCACCCCCCTTGAAGCCTCCTCAGTCTTGTCAGATCTTTCTCTCTCCTCTCCAGAGTAAACTTTGTTAGCCTTTCTGTTGAGTTTACATCAAACTGACAGATTTGACTCTGAAACATCATCCTCTGTTTCCTGATGTCTGTCTGAACTATAATTGCTCAGAGAGATGGAGAGGAAATATAGTTCAACTGTCAGAAGAAAGATGGAGGAAGATGCTTTGAAAGGGAGTGAAACAAGACGAGTTTAAACAGTTATTACCAATTCATTTCGTTTGTATAAGTCCTATTTTTGCTAATATACGTAATAATGTGAGTATTTTGCACCTTTTTTTTTCAATTGGTTTTTGACAAATGCACGAGATGGATAAAAGGCAGTTTGACGTATAAATCCTGGTGTGTGTGGTGTGTGTGTGTGTGTGTGTGTGTGGTGTGTGTGTGTGTGTGTGTGTGTGTGTGTGTGTGTGTGTGTGTGTGTGTGTGTGTGTGTGTGTGTGTTGTGTGTGTGTGTGTGTGTGTGTGTGTGTGTGGTGTGTGTGTGTGTGTGTGTGTGTGTGTGTGTGTGTGTGTGTGTGTGTGTAGAGTTTCAGCAGGAGTTGGATCCTAAAGTGAACTGCACAAAGAAGCTCCGCCTCCACGTGAAGCAGGACCCCTGGAACCTGCCGGGCAGTGTGCACACACTCACACACACCATCGCTAAATATGTAGAAGGTAAGCCAATCACAACAGAGCTGGCCAGCTGACCAATCAAAGCATACAAGTAGAGACACTACATACATATATACACCTGAACATCAGCAGGAGAGGACTCTTTAAAGTAGAGACACTACATACATATATACACCTGAACATCAGCAGGAGAGGACTCTTTAAAGTAGAGACACTACATACTGATATACACCTGAACATCAGCAGGAGAGGACTCTTTAAAGTAGAGACACTACACACTGATATACACCTGAACATCAGCAGGAGAGGACTCTTTAAAGTAGAGACACTACATACTGATATAAACCTGAACATCATCAGGAGAGGACTCTTTAAAGTAGAGACTCTACATACTGATATACACCTGAACATCAGCAGGAGAGGACTCTTTAAAGTAGAGACACTACATACTGATATACACCTGAACATCAGCAGGAGAGGACTCTTTAAAGTAGAGACACTACATACTGATATAAACCTGAACATCAGCAGGAGAGGACTCTTTAAAGTAGAGACACTACATACTGATATACACCTGAACATCAGCAGGAGAGGACTCTTTAAAGTAGAGACACTACATACTGATATAACCTGAACATCAGCAGGAGAGGACTCTTTAAAGTAGAGACACTACATACTGATATACACCTGAACATCAGCAGGAGAGGACTCTTTAAAGTAGAGACACTACATACTGATATACACCTGAACATCAGCAGGAGAGGACTCTTTAAAGTAGACACTACATACTGATATACACCTGAACATCAGCAGGAGAGGACTCTTTAAAGTAGAGACACTACATACTGACATACACCTGAACATCAGCAGGAGAGGACTCTTTAAAGTAGAGACACTACATGCTGATATACACCTGAACTGCAGGAGAGGACTCTTTAAAGTAGAGAACTACACTGATATACACCTGACATCAGCAGGAGAGGACTCTTTAAAGTAGAGACACTACATACTGACATACACCTGAACATCAGGGGTCCGGGGAGGAATTAAGTGCAGCCGCAGAGAGATCGAAGTCACACAATAAGAAAGCAGGAGAAAAAGCAGGAGTGTGTGTGTGTGTGTGTGTTATCATGCAGATTCACACACAGATTGGTCACATGACTCTCCTGGGAAAGACAAACGGTCACTAAGAGAGCCCAGATAATAAGCGTTATATCAATGTGTGCAGCTCTCATATAAACACATGTGGATTGTTATCTGTGCCTCTGGGGGCTCTTATGGCGCTGTTCTCTTATCACACGTGAAGATCAACAGCTGAGGGGCAATGAAACTTCTTTGAGCCGTTCATGAATTTAAGAGCTGAGTTCATGCTATGGATCATCGTGAGGAGATGATCTATCACTGTTTGTGGTATTTGTTTCTTGCAGAGGTGAAGACACGGCTGCTCCTGGTTCTCCTGCAGTACACAGGTTGGTCTTATTAATGCTATTGTGCAAAAGAAAAAGGAATAAAAACATACTCTTTATATACTTGTATTCCAATGTTAAGGGTAGAAAGAAACACTTAGTGGATAAAGACAATCAAGGACAGAGAGATCTATAAACCAAAGGAGGGATGGTCAAAACGTATTTCAGGATCCTTTTTCCTTCCTGAAACATGAAAAGTGACCCTGATCAATCCTCCCCTATTTATACAAAACGTGTGTATTGCTCATATTCTGCTAACACGTACTCTGCTGGCACTAAAAACAAAGGAGGCCAGGACACTTATACATGCTGTTTGCATCTCTGCAGCTCCACAATACCTGTTTTAACACATGTTTAGCCTTTAACAAATATCCTGCTTCCTGCTATTTGAGTATTGCACCCATTCCTAGTACATGTGCATTACCTGTGCCTCCTCTCGTCTGTGTTTCCTCTACAGATTCAGAGATCCAGCTGCGCAGAGACATGGTTTTCTGTCAGTCTCTGGTGGCTGCTGTGTGTGCGTTTTCTGAACACCTGCTGGCTGTCCTCAACCAGGTAAAACACACACACACACACACACACACACACACACACAACTCTCTGAGATTGGCTGCCAGTGTCTTTTAGAATTGATTTAAAAGGATTTGACTGGTTTTTAAAGCTCTTAGTCTTTCTAAAGAATAACAGAATCTCACAGGTTTTACACACTTCTTTTTAGTTTACACAGCTCTATACCTTTGGACCTTTTCCAATCACATGTTATAAGACCTTATGCTCAATAAGACCCTATAATAATTAAGATCCTATGCTCAATAACACACTGCAGACAGACATGTGCACATTCATGGTACAAAGGCCTCTTTAGATAAACGACATGATGAAACTCAGGAGCATGGCTTAAAGCACATGATCATATGATATAGATTATTACAACAAGCTTTATCTCGTGTGTGTCCTCGGTCAGTTCCACAGTGTGGGTCTGGACTCGGAGCAGGACCCCCAGGACCAGCAGGAGGTCCAGGAGGCAGGAAGACGATGGTTGGATCAGATCTCCAGCGCCGGGCTGATGCTCCACTTCCAGTCCCTCCTCTCTCCAAACCTGGTGAGAAACACAACTCTACTGTCAGTTCATAATCTCTCTCTAACCTGGTGAGAAACACAACTCTACTGTCAGTTCATAATCTCTCTCTAACCTGGTGAGAAACTCAACTCTACTGTCAGTTCATAATCTCTCTCTAACCTGGTGAGAAACACAACTCTACTGTCAGTGAATAATCTCTCAACCTGGTGAGAAACTCAACTCTACTGTCAATTCATAATCTCTCTCTAACCTGGTGAGAAACTCAACTCTACTGTCAGTTCATAATCTCTCTCTAACCTGGTGAGAAACACAACTCTACTGTCAGTTCATAATCTCTCTCTAACCTGGTGAGAAACTCAACTCTACTGTCAGTTCATAATCTCTCTAACCTGGTGAGAAACACAACTCTACTGTCAGTTCATAATCCCTCAAACCTGGTGAGAAACACAACTCTACTGTCAGTTAATAATCTCTCTAACCTGGTGAGAAACACAATTCTACTGTCAGTTCATAATCTCTCTTTAACCTGGGGAGAAACACAACTCTACTGTCAGTTAATAATCTCTCTAACCTGGTGAGAAACACAACTCTACTGTCAGTTCATAATCTCTCTCTAACCTGGGGAGAAACACAACTCTACTGTCAGTTAATAATCTCTCTAACCTGGTGAGAAACACAACTCTACTGTCAGTTCATAATCTCTCTAACCTGGGGAGAAACACAACTCTACTGTCAGTTAATAATCTCTCTAACCTGGTGAGAAACACAACTCTACTGTCAGTTCATAATCTCTCTAACCTGGTGAGAAACACAACTCTAGTGTCAGTTAATAATCTCTCTAACCTGGTGAGAAACACAACTCTACTGTCAGTTCATAATCTCTCTAACCTGGTGAGAAACACAACTCTACTGTCAGTTAATAATCCCTCAAACCTGGTGAGAAACACAACTCTACTGTCAGTTAATAATCTCTCTAACCTGGTGAGAAACACAACTCTACTGTCAATTCATAATCTCTCTCTAACCTGGTGAGAAACTCAACTCTACTGTCAGTTCATAATCTCTCTAACCTGGTGAGAAACACAACTCTACTGTCAGTTAATAATCTCTCTAACCTGGTGAGAAACACAACTCTACTGTCAGTTCATAATCTCTCAAACCTGGTGAGAAACACAACTCTACTGTCAGTTCATAATCTGCTGAAAAACAGGACAGATCTGCTTTAATTTGATGTCACCTGAACAGTCATGTGTCGGCCTGCACGTGGTTTTAAATGGACTATGAGTCAGATATTTCTTCAAAACAAAACAAAGAATACAACAACTCGTGTGTGTGTGTGTGTGTGTGTGTGTGTGTGGACACAGTGATGGAAAAACTCGCTTCAAAACAGTTGGTTTCTGGTGTTGGTTTCACTCCTTCTGTTTTTTACAAATCCTTCTCATTGTGCCATTAACTATTTCTAAAATGAAGATGAAATGCAAATCCCAGTCTGTCCATGTTGGAGGGTATTATCACCAGATGCCCATCTCTTCTCTAATGATAGTGCTGCATATTCACAGGAGCAGCTCATCTTTCATATTGTTTGGAGTAGAGATCTTTAAACACTTTGGTTTTGGTGTCTAGCTGTTGAACTTCTCTGCTTGAAGTTAATCTGCTAAAACTTTACTGAGATCCATTTGAACATTTCTCTGAGAAAGCGTCTGATAATTTAAATCTTGTCTTAGCCTCAGGCTGTAACATTCCTTTAAAGGTGTTTCTCTGCACGTTGCTTCATCAAAACAGTTTTCTATCGGCGTACAGGTGTTTGGATTCTCTATTTCTGTCGTCTCCCGCTGGGAATAAGAAACAGGAAGTGGTTTAAAGGTTTGATATTATTCAGGTTATTGTTTGCTTCTTTCTCCTTTATTTCTCAAGTCGTTGCTCTTTCATGCGTCCCTGTGGAGCGGGAAAAGTCTGTAGGGCTGCACATGAAAGGTGTGATGCTGTGTGTGTGTAGACTGAATGTGTGTGTGTGTGTGATACACACACACACACACACACACACACACAGTTGGCAGGTTTCAGGGTCGCTCTGTCACATCTAGGGCCATTTCCAGTGTGTCCTTAGAGAGAAGTGTGTGTGTGTGTGTGTGTGTGTGTGTGTGTGTGTGTAGACTGAATGTGTGTGTGTGTGATACACATGCCCACACACACACACACACACACACACACACACACACACACACACACACACCACACACACACACACAGTTGGCAGGTTTCAGGGTCACTCTGTCACTTGTAGGGCCATTTCAAGTGTGTCCTTAGAGAGAAGTGTGTGTTGTGTGTGTGTGTGTGTGTGTGTGTGTGTGAGAATGCCCAGTATACACACATCATTCAGAGATACAAACAAACAAGCTGAAGCAGACAGACATGAACTCGTATACACACACACACACACACACACACACACACCACACACACACCCACACACACATACACTCAGTATCTCATCACACAGTCAGAAAACGTGTCTTGTTTTTGCTTTATGCAGCTTTTTTTTGCTCAAATGTTGAAGTGTACCCTCAGTTGTAGTCCCTTTATGCTACTGTACACAAGGACCACAAACAAACAAACAAACAAACAAACAAACATACAAACAAACAGGAGGGCATTCCTGTAGTGCATTTCTTGATTTAGTTTGTTATAGCAGACTCACGACGGACTCTAAGTAGACGCTGCAGGACCAAAGGGAATCATCTATTGCTTTTCAATGCGTTCTTCCTGGTGCCTACATTTCCCACAATGCATCAAACATGTGACCTCACTCTAGGACCCCTATAAAGTGTTATTGTTTGTGCAGACGGACGAGCAGGCGATGCTGGAGGACTGCCAGGTGGCTCTGATGGATTTGGAGAAGGTCACTTTCTACTTCCTGCAGTTTGAGGGCGAGCCGCTGGTGGCCAGTACGTCACCTTCAGAGACTCTAGACCTGACTTACACTTTGAAGGAGATAGCACTATACCTTATTGTGGCTGCAACTACAAGACAAGATTGAGCTTAAACATCCTCTCATACTCTCCACTCCTTGTCTCCTCATCTCCTATCCTCCTCTCCTCCTCTCCTCCTCTCTTCTTCCTCTCCTCCTCTCTTCTTCCTCTCCTCCTCTCCTCCTCTCCTCCTCTCTTCCTCCTCTCCTCCTCCTCCTCTCTCCTCCTCCTCTCTTCCTCCTCTCCTCCTCTCCTCCTCTCTTCCTCCTCTCCTCCTCTCCTCCTCTCTTCCTCCTCTCCTCCTCCTCTCTTCCTCCTCTCCTCCTCTCCTCCTCTCTTCCTCCTCTCCTCCTCCTCTCCTCCTCTCTTCTTCCTCTCCTCTCCTCCTCTCCTCCTCTCTTCCTCCTCTCCTCCTCTCCTCCTCTCTTCCTCCTCTCCTCCTCCTCTCCTCCTCTCCTCCTCTCTTCTTCCTCTCCTCTCCTCCTCTCCTTCTCCTCTCTTTTCCTTGTCTCCTTTCTTATCCTCTCTTTTCCTTTCCCTGTCTCCTCTTCTCTTATTCCTCTCCTCCTCTCCTCCTCTCCTCCTCCTCTCTTGTCCTTCCCTTGTCTCCTCTCCTCTCCTCCTCCCTTCCTACAGACATGCCCATGTCCTTCCAGGTTGAAGGATCTCGTCAGGCGTTGAAAGTCTGTTTCCACCTGGAGAGTTTCTACTTCCTGCAGCTTCCCCCCCGCCTGAGGAGTGGAGGAGGAGTGAAGATCTGCCCCGTGCTCTTCACTCAGGGTAAAGACAAGATGATGACAATAAAGCTTTATTTATACAGCACTTCTCATACAGCACGTGCAGCTCAACGCGCTCTACAGACATCACAAGTTAAAAACACACAACAAGGAACTCCCCTCAGATTATTTGTTTGAGAGACACCAGGAGGTCAAAGGTATGATCATAAGTAAAGAATGGTCTCTCTCTCAGATGAGACACAAGACGACCGAGTCAACAATATAACATGTGATCAGGTTGAGAGACACCAGGAGGTCAAAGGTATGATCATAAGTAAAGAATGGTCTCTCTCTCAGATGAGACACAAGACGACTGAGTCAACAATATAACATATAAACTTCATAAAACAGAGAGAACATATCGGTACAACAGAAATACAAATAAAAAGATAATAGTAATAAAAATGCCGTAAATCTAATAAAGGTTAAACGATTAAGAAATAAAATAAAAAATAAGATAAGATAGGTCTCCTATCATGCAAAATGCACTTTCTGATGTCTTTTCTACATCACTATGTGTCCCCGGTGTGTCAGGGAACTCACGCAGCGATATGACGTAATATCTGAAATGTGGACCCACGGCCCTATCAGAACGTTGCTATCAGAAACAATGCCCGACTGTTTTGGATGTAATATGGTCGGTGTTTACATTAGCATCGCTAACACTCAGAGCTAACCTGTACTGGAGAGCATGTGTGTGAAGAAGCAGGAAATAAAAAGGAACTCACCTTGTGGTATAACTGGCAAGAGAGAAAGCCTTTGAGCTCCATACTGTTTCAGAGAGAATCCTTGATAATCCATGATATGGCGTTTCATCACGGCAGTATTTAGTTTAGACAGTAGCTGCCGGGTCCCGCATGAGCTCAGCCCCCTCCTCTTTAAAGCTTTATACCCCAAATCAGCACTTTAGAAACAGGAAGTGAAATAGAGGGATATGAGGCATGGCTAGAATGGGTGATCTGTGCAAAACACTTCATAGACATGTTTTTCATACATTTGTATACATCTGAGACCTGTGCTATTATTGCCTAAAAATAGCATGATAGGTGACCTTTAAGATAATTACATAAGAAGTACTTTCTTGATCCCAAGTTGGGAAATGTTTGCATTGCAGCAGCTTAAAAAGACAATAGTTGAACAATAGAGAAATTAAAAGACTAGAAATAAACAATCCAAAATGTAAACATCTCAAATTGAAATAAAATAGCATTAAAAAAAGTAAAAAATATGCATGTGATATCAGTAACACAATATAAAGCAGGATATGATATATACATTAATTTAGCAATATTAAATATTAGATTGAATCTAAATGTTAAATGTACAGTATATATATATATTGAAGTAATAATGATATCATCTATTTATAATTGTAAATGTTTATTGTATGTAGGCATACACTTAGATGTACATTTTGTTAAAAGAAAAAAGAAATATATGTTAATAATGTAGTTTTTGGGAGAATATTAAATAAGTGTAACTTCTTCCCTCCCCTTCTCAGATGTGTAATTAGATCATTTGTTTATATATCATTTAGAGTCAGTAATATTGTGTTTATCAATCTGACACTGCTTAAGTTTGTACAGCCTCATAATTCTCTCTCAGTATTCTTATTATTTCTTTGTATTATTGTTTTACACATTCAAATCAAATCAAATCAAATACAGTGGGAGTTTGAGTCCAGTTACCCAGAGAGGATATATATGATTAAAAAGGTAGATTCAGCAGTGATTGTATCTCATTGATCTTGTGTTTCAGCTCTGGAGAGCATGGAGGGTTATTACTACAGAGACAACGTGTCTGTGGAGGAGTATCAGGCGCAGATCAACTCCTCGTCTCTGGAGAAGGTCAAGCAGTACTACAAGAGACTGAGGTACACACACATATCACTACATCATTATCACTTTAGAACCGTCCAATTAGCCACTAACGAGCGTTACTGACGACATGCAATCACTGAGAACTCTGCACTCTACATCGAAACGGGAACTCTCAAAATGACTCATTGCTATATTTGCTTAGTTAGCAGTTCTTTTGAGGGTTGTTTGCATCTTCTTTAGATTGAATTTAATCATGGACGACCTTCCCTTTACTCGAAGTCTATGAATCTGAGTCGTGTTGCAGCTCGGTTCCAATTAACTACAGATGCTTTAATACCAGGATTAAACCGTATTTACTGATACCCTCGTAGATAATAATCCTACTCTTTGGAGAGCGTCCTCTCTCGACACCTTCCTCTAAACATCTGCTGCAGATGTGGATAATTAAACAGAGCTTAAAACGTTATCGTGTCATTCAGGGACAATCTTCTTCTTCTTCTTCTTCTGAAAGCTTTAAATCCGATCCTGCACACAAACACTAATGTACCCTGGGACCGAGGGGTTTAATTCAGTCGTAGTGTTTTGCTCGATGAGTGAGAGGAATTTTAAGCATTAATTTAGAGAGTGAGATTTCCCAAAGTGTGTTAGTGGATATGAAATGTTCTGTGTGCATCAGGCTCTCTTTCTGTGTAGGATTTTATCTGCAGGATCTTCTGGGACTCCTCAGCTCTTGTGGTGCATCGTCTTTTATTCATTTGCCTCTTTGTTTGCAGACTGCAGTTTTAACTCTATGCAAAAAGTCACTATTCTAATTTAAATACCACAGCAACACACGTGCACGTTCTGCCGCACCTTTCTACAGGACAGGATCTTTATAAGCTCACAGGTGGTGTAATCACGCTGAAGTGTGTTTCCGCAGCAGCGGGGGAACTGTCAGTCTTCACCTGAGCACAGATTTGAATTGATTCTGAAGTCACACACAGCTGAAAGGAGAGAATTGGAGTTACTGCGGCGAGAGATGTGTAATAGCAGCATGCTCCAAAACCCCCCAAAAAACCCAACTGGATTCAATACAGACTCACTTGTTAGCGGCTGAAACTGCAGATAACTTCAGTCCAAATTCAAGACACCGTCCTGTCTCCTGCTGTTTGTAGTAGATGAGATCATTAGATAAGAAGCACTTCATCGTCCCCAATGTAGGACATTTTTGCGTTGCAGCAGCATAAAAAGACTGTCAACGTCTCAGAATAGAAATAAAATATTATATGAACATTAGTTGTGTAAGGAATGGATTGAATATAAGTGTTAAATCTACTCCTTTATATTGAAACCAGTGCATTCACTCAGTCTCTACACGATTAGATATCTTTTTCTGATAAACATATAATTGTGTGAGTAATTCTCCTTAGAAACATTTCTTGAAGTGCTGCTTTCAGACTCTTAAACGTGTTCTCTCTTTTATATCATATTAAAGTAAATAAGGATTGGTTTTGGAGTGACAAAACAAGACATTTAAATCAGCTTGGAGTTTTTCCAATATTTGCAAAATGTCTATAGATCAAACTAGTATTTGTTAAATCTAGGAATCATTTTGCCACAACACACAAGTACTTTGTATTTTCCTAATTTCGGGTATACGCCTGAAAAATGACAGACGGACGAGAGAGATATTGATATTGATTTGTAATCGGTGGCATTTCTACAGAGCTCTGAATCTCTGTTTCATAAAGAGAATTATTCAGAAGAAGTTTGAGTGGAGTTAGTTTTTCTTTACAAAGAGAGGCAACGTTGTGGCAACAAATAGCAGCAGCCACACAAGAGCTTAGTATTTCCTTACTTTGGGGAACCGAGTTGAATACTGTGCATCTTAACAGAAAGCACGTCAGTATTTAGTACGGATGCACACTGATCTTGCATGTTCTCATTTCGCTGCAGCAATGATGTAATGAGGGTCAGAAAACGTTCCTATATTTTGCATTTTCAAAACTACTCGTCTCCAGGTCTTCGTCACAAGCTTTGAGATGCATTTCTAAAGACATATGTTTAGTAAGGAGGAGGAAACATGATGTTCAGAGACTTCTCCTCCAGGACTGTGAGAATGAAGAGGTGAAATTGAGAAGGGAATACGTAGAGCCAGAGGAAGAGGAAGAGGAAGGATGTGAGGATCTTTTATTCAAAGACAGATTACTCTCATTTCTCTCTTACTGACAGGAAGTTCCTGGAGGTATTTTGTGTTTTTCAGGACATGTGTTGCATGATTTCTGCAGGTTATTCTCATTTCATATTCACACGTTGATGCAGCTGAGTGTGTCTCACTGCAGGCATTCAGCTATCTGTCCTTATTAAAATGCACGTGGCAGTAATGAGGACATGTTTGGCAGTTTGTTACGAGACAGTCGTTAAGTTTCTCATGGTACACGCCGTGATACATATTTAAATGATCTGACAGATGGTGTGTAATGACGGAGGAGGAGAGATCAACACATGGATTTATGATGCATGCTGTGTTAGTTAAACCGATCATTAGAGTTCCCATCAGCCATTGGGAATCTCCGCAGTGCAGTCTCTCTTTTGTAATCACAGATACTGCTTTTGTCTGCAAGCCAGATCCTTCCTCTCTGTGTTTCCAGGGAACAAATGCAGAGATGGTTAAAGTACACACACCCTTTACTCAAGTAGAAGTACACACATCCTTTACTCAAGCAGAAGTACACACATCCTTTACTCAAGTAGAAGTACACACATCCTTTACTCAAGTAGAAGTACAGATACTCGTGTTTAAAAATACTCTGGTGAAAGTAGAAGTACTGACTAAACTTCTTTACTCAAGTAAAAGTAAAGAGGCTTTGAAATGTACTTCAGTAAAAAGTACCCATAACTAGCAGCTGTTTTAAAGAGTACCTGACCTCCCTTTATATTAATAGAACAATAATGTCATTGTTAGCTAATGAATGTTTCCATGCTGAACAACGGCAACATGACAACGTTTTCATTGGTCCCTCTTCTTTAGAGAAGACCAGGAAATGATGGATACACGGATCGTGTTCAAATCAATAGGCACGCAATGACTCTAAATAATAATGATCACGCCACCAAACACACATTCAGACTAAAGGAACCAGCCTGTTTGGAACATGGAAGAAGTAGAAAGTACAGGTATTTGGGTTCAACATGTAAGAAGTCAAAGTAAAAAGTCATCAGAAAAATAAGTAGTGGAGTAAAGTACTGATACCAGAAAGATGTACTTAAGTACGGTAACGAAGTATTTGTACTCCACTACTTCCCACCTCAGAGTATTAGCGAGTTAAATCTATGTCATATATGTATAACTATAAGAGAAATGAGCTGAGCTAGAGTCCAGAGAAAACACTCTTACTGCTTTTAATTTAGAGAGGTTTAGTGGCAATGCAATGCATCGAGTTAATCAGTTCCCGAGGACTAACTCAGGTGCTTTATTAGTTTTAAACACACAGATATGCACACGTGTATCGGTGTGCATTTCCACAATCGTGCAGCTAAACCCCTGAACACACACCTCTTTACTTGTACTGTATACAGACTCTTCTTGCACTATTTCTATTTTATTTGTATTTACTTGCACATCTCAAAACATTCTCCTGCACTATTTGATCTGTTTTGTTGTCCTAAGTTTTGAATAGCCATCCCTGCACTGGAGCTAATGTGCAAATGATGATAAAGCCTTGAATTGAATTGACAGACAGCGGTGTAAATCACACTCTCACACAACAATAGATGTGTAACACCCCTTCAACATGAATCAGCACAACAACAACAACACAAATCTGAGCTCCACAGAAACCATGTGACTGATGGTTGTTCTCCTCCTCTCTCGGGCAGTTATGATTAATAACACAAAAGCTGCTGCAGCAAAACCTCCTCCATGAAACGTGCGTTAGGGAAGCAGTGAGGAAATATGACTCGTTCTCTAACAGAAGGAAAAACATGTTTCCTGGCTTTAAGAGGGAGTCAGAGGCTCTTTCTGTGATGAAGGAAGAGAGGAAAGGCACAGATCCATTCATCATCTCTCTGATTGGTTCATTGAGCAGCTGGAACGATGACACGTCCTCTCAGTGAGGCTTCATATCGTTAAAAACACTCGTTTTTCTTATCTCATCACATCTCAACTCTCCCTGTGTTTCACAGGTTTAAATATTCATGTTTTGGTTAGAAAATGCAGCCGTTTGTTGTTAAAAAAGACGCTCACACTGAAACTCCTCCACTGGACTACACGCTGTGTACAAGGCTCTGTATATGCAGTACAAATACTTCGTTACTGTACTTAGTACATGTTTCTGGTATCAGTACTTTACTCCACTACTTATCTTTCTGACCACTTTTGACTTTGACTTCTTACATTTTGAACCCAAATACCTGTACTTTCTACTTCTTACATGTTGAACCCAAATACCTGTACTTTCTACTTCTAACATGTTGAACCCAAATACCTGTACTTTCTACTTCTAACATGTTGAACCCAAATACCTGTACTTTCTACTTCTTACATGTTGAACCCAAATACCTGTACTTTCTACTTCTTCCATGTTCCAAACAGGCTGGTTCCTTTAGTCTGAATGTGTGTTTGGTGGCGTGATCATTATTATTTAGAGTCATTGCGTGCCTATTGATTTGAACACGATCCGTGTATCCATCATTTCCTGGTCTTCTCTAAAGAAGAGGGACCAATGAAAACGTTGTCATGTTGCCGTTGTTCAGCATGGAAACATTCATTAGCTTACAATGACATTATTGTTCTATTAATATAAAGGGAGGTCAGGTACTCTTTAAAACAGCTGCTAGTTATGGGTACTTTTTACTGAAGTACATTTCAAAGCCTCTTTACTTTCACTTGAGTAAAGAAGTTTAGTCAGTACTTCTACTTTCACCAGAGTATTTTGAACACGAGTATCTGTACTTCTACTTGAGGAAAGGATGTGAGTACTGTTGACATCTCTGTTGTACAGCATAAGCACCTTTTGATTGATGTACCTGTGCATGTGAAGTTCTTTCCTGCCGTAGTAACTCATGGCCGACATACAGCTGGTGATAAATCAGGAAGTGTAAATAGGAAGTGAGGAAGTGACCTCCAGAAGCAGTTCTCCATCAAACCCTGAGGACGCTGCAGGGGATTCTGGGAGATTTAATAACGCAGGGTGTCACTCAGTGAGTGATTTACAGGGACCAGCATGCACCTCTGCAGCCTCACGCACACTGTTATAAATATATAATACATCCTGGACACTTGTGAGGCGTCTCAAGGATTCAAGGCTTTCATGGTCATTTGTACACAGTGTAGTTTTGTCTGTGAACATCTTAGGCTCCTCCAACAGAGCAACACAATGCCAGAGACGATGGTTCAATATGCAAGTAGATACAATACAATAGAATGGAAATAGTGCAAGGAGACTCTACAAGTCATTGTAATCCCTTGACTCCTGCTTCCCTACCCTAAACTCCCTTTCCTTAATCCCTTGACTCCTGCTTCCTTTCCCTCCTCTTAACTCCCTTTCCTTCCTCCTTTGACTCCCTTTCCTTAATCCCTTGAATCCTGCTTCCTTTCCCTCCTGAACTCCCTTTCCTTACTCCCGAGACTCCCTTTCCTTAATCCCTTGACTCCTGCTTCCTTTCCCTCCTGAACTCCCTTTCCTTACTCCCTTGACTCCTGCTTCCTTTCACTCCTGAAATCCCTTTCCTTACTCCCGAGACTCCCTTTCCTTAATCCCTTGACTCCTGCTTCCTTTCACTCCTAAACTCCCTTTCCTTTCTCCCTTGACTCCCTTTCCTTAATCCCTTGACTCCTGCTTCCTTTCACTCCTAAACTCCCTTTCCTTTCTCCCTTGACTCCCTTTCCTTAATCCCTTGACTCCTGTTTCCTTTCCCTCCTGAACTCCCTTTCCTTACTCCCTTGACTCCCTTTCCTTAATCCCTTGACTCCTGCTTCCTTTCCCTCCTGAACTCCCTTTCCTTACTCCCTTGACTCCTGCTTCCTTTCACTCCTGAAATCCCTTTCCTTACTCCCTTGACTCCCTTTCCTTAATCCCTTGACTCCTGCTTCCTTTCACTCCTAAACTCCCTTTCCTTTCTCCCTTGACTCCCTTTCCTTAATCCCTTGACTCCTGCTTCCTTTCACTCCTAAACTCCCTTTCCTTTCTCCCTTGACTCCCTTTCCTTAATCCCTTGACTCCTGCTTCCTTTCACTCCTGAACTCCCTTTCCTTACTCCCGAGACTCCCTTTCCTTACTCCCTTGACTCCTGCTTCCTTTCACTCCTGAACTCCCTTTCAATTCAAGATTCAGGCTTTTATGGCCATGTGTTCAGCAGCTACAGAGTGGACTCCTCCAACAGAGCAACCCAATAACACAGATTGTGTCAAATGATACATATAAACCCATTTCTCCTTACGTAGCCATGCAGTTACATGATAGATTAGCTGTACCTTAACATAATATATTGTGTGTATTATAATGCTTTCACAGGTTCACAACTCACCTTTTGGCATCCTCAAACTGTATCCTACCTATTTCCGCCGCAGCTGGTGGATTATATTTGATGCTTTGAACCTTCTCTCCTGTCTGAAACACTCAGTCGAGGTGTTTCTTCGTGCTGTTTGGATGCAGGATAATGTGGATTTTCCCCACGCTGCATCTCTAAAGAAAAACCTCTTCTTCTGTGGTGTTTGGAGCTGTAAACGGCCTCCAGCGTCCTTTTGTCATGACGAGGCAGAAACAACGAGAATTAAGTGTCCTCATCGGCCCGATAACATAAAACCAGATCAAAACAGAGCAGGAAACCTCTGGCCTGCAGCCAACTGCTCCATTAGAGAGTGTGTGTGTGTGTGTGTGTGTGTGTGTGTGTGTGTGTGTGTTTGCTGTTTGAGCTAAAAGCATCTACACATATAGTTTTCCTTATACCCTGCCCTCTTCACTACCGTTGTTGTGATTGTGAGACCCCCCCAGTGGATGCAGAGTTACACTTTATGCGTTTTAATATTGGATAAGGAAGAGCTAAGCCTGTGTAAAAGCCTGCGGGCGCTAGAGCAGGGCAGCTGGAGTTCAGAGGCTTAAAGCCAGTAATAACACACACCCAGCGGAGGTAGACCTTAATATATATATATATAGAGAGTGTGTGTGTGTGTGTGTTATGTTCCCAGCCTCACTTTGCACAGTGTGTGGGCTTCATATGAACTTCTCTTGCATTATATAAGTGGAGATAATCTGCAGATATTGAGACTTTTAAAGGACGAGACAAGGTGCTTTTATTCAGTCTGAAACAGATCAACAAATGCTCCTCTTAGACAGATACAATTACAAACCTTTAAGATACCTGAACATCAGCAGGAGAGGACTCTTTAAAGTAGAGACACTACACACTGATATACACCTGAACATCAGCAGGAGAGGACTCTTTAAAGTAGAGACACTACACACTGATATACACCTGAACATCAGCAGGAGAGGACTCTTTAAAGTAGAGACACTACATGCTGATATACACCTGAACATCAGCAGGAAAGGACTCTTTAAAGTAGAGACACTACATGCTGATATACACCTGAACATCAGCAGGAGAGGACTCTTTAAAGTAGAGACACTACATACTGATACACACCTCAACATCAGCAGGAGAGGACTCTTTAAAGTAGAGACACTACATACTGATATACACCTGAACATCAGCAGGAAAGGACTCTTTAAAGTAGAGACACTACATACTGATACACACCTGAACATCAGCAGGAGAGGACTCTTTAAAGTAGAGGCACTACATACTGATATACACCTGCACATCAGCAGGTGAGGACTCTTTAAAGTAGAGACACTATACACTGATATACACCGGAACATCAGCAGGAGAGGACTCTTAAAAGTAGAGACACTACATACTGATATACACCTGAACATCAGCAGGAGAGGACTCTTTAAAGTAGAGACACTACATACTGATATACACCTGAACATCAGCAGGAGAGGACTCTTTAAAGTAGAGACACTACATACTGATATACACCTGAACATCAGCAGGAGAGGACTCTTTAAAGCAGAGACACTACGTACTGATATACACCTGAACATCAGCAGGAGAGGACTCTTTAAAGCAGAGACACTACATACTGACATACACCTGAACATCAGCAGGAGAGGACTCTTTAAAGCAGAGACACTACGTACTGATATACACCTGAACATCAGCAGGAGAGGACTCTTTAAAGCAGAGACACTACATACTGATATACACCTGAACATCAGCAGGAGAGAACTCTTTAAAGTAGAGACACTACTTACTGATATACACCTGAACATCAGCAGGAGAGGACTCTTTAAAGTAGAGACACTACATACTGATATACACCTGAACATCAGCAGGAGAGGACTCTTTAAAGCAGAGACACTACATACTGATATACACCTGAACATCAGCAGGAGAGGACTCTTTAAAGTAGAGACACTACTTACTGATATACACCTGAACATCAGCAGGAGAGGACTCTTTAAAGTAGAGACACTACATACTGATATACACCTGAACATCAGCAGGAGAGGACTCTTTAAAGTAGAGACACTACATACTGATATACACCTGAACATCAGCAGGAGAGGACTCTTTAAAGTAGAGACACTACATACTGATATACACCTGAACATCAGCAGTGAATCCAGTATTTAGAGCTTCTTCACTTCCTGTTTTGCCTCCAGTGCTTTTTACGGGATGCAGATTAAGTCGTTTATACTGTGAGCATCTTTTAAATGACACGGCCATCTTGAAACAATTACACGGGCTGCTAGCTCTGAACCCTCCGCTAACTCAGCTCCTAGTGACTTAATAAAGCATGCCAAAAGGTTAAAGGGTAATTTGCTCACAGAGAGATTAAGCACCTGGAAAACTTCAACAAGTGGAGGAGAGAAATGTGCATCTGAACATCTGAGATTTATGAGCCGTTGCACCACTTCTTTAGCCTTAATGACTGAAAGGGATACTTTAACCCATACAATAATGACTTATATATCAATTACTCACCCCATGATACTTTGAAATATTGCAGGTAACTTTTGCATGGTTCAAAAAGATCAAAAAATGAAGAAATATGCTAAGGAATTTAAGGAAATCAGGGCCTCATTCTTGTGCATGAATCCTACTCGTCCAGATGAGTCCAACATGTATTTAAAATGTAGATTATCTTAGATATATATTGCTTTAAAAAAAATGCAACAGTCCATTTGGAAGCATGCAAGAAACACAACCTGTTTTCTTCAAGAATACAAAGTTATCTGTGGAAGTAATTGATATATAAATGATTATTTTGGGGGGTGACTCTCCCTTTAAGTGCCTTTTCATATCTACGTTATGTACTGTTTCCGGCAGTGCATCAAAGTATATGTTCATTGTTTGGCGTGCATGCTTCTCCATGGCTTTGGATTCCTTGTTTTTAATCAGTCTCTTGAATCAGGGATAACTGTCAGGGAGAAACAGCTCGGAGAGATGATCCCTCTTCAACCTGACTTCAGAAAGCAGGTCTCCTCTCTGCTGGAGAAGAAGTGGTTTCATTACAGGGGGTTAATCATGGTGTTTCTATTTATATCTGCTGGATTACTCACTTATATATGCTGACTGCTGAGTGTGCACTTCATTGGGACTCATACAGTGCTGCCCCCTGTGGAGAGAGAGGGAATGACTCCCTCTGTTCTGCATGAATGAATGAGTTGGAGTGACGCCCAGAAACCGAGATGCTGAGAGTGTGTTTCTGCTGAGCTCGACCCCAGTTACTCAGCTGATGGAGGCTGCAGTGTTTCATGCTTCACACACACAGATGTGTTTTTATTCACATGTTGTGTGTGTGTGTGTGTCCTCAGGGCTTTCTACCTGGACCAGTCCAATCTGACGCCAAGCTCCACTCCAAAAGCTGCTCTCATCGATAAGGTGAGAGAAACTCATGATGCATTCAGGACAAGACACAAAAACACTATCTTTAATATGATCTAAAACAACAACTCTGTATAGAGTTCAGAGTCATATACAAGTCACAATGCTTCTCCCTCTGTAACGTATCTGTAGAAGTCTCAAATCCAATTTTGGAACTATAGTTGTTAACTTTGGGTTTGAGTCTCATACAAGCTGCAATGCATCTGTAGTTTAGTTGAGTCATTGGTGTTTAGTCCAAGTTGCAGGTCTTCTTTCATTTGAACTCAAAACCTATTTTTGAAGTCTAAACTTTGATCCCAGGTGGGACCAAGTCATTGTTTTACAAGCCGTAGCAGCCAAGTCAAACATCCTACAGTTTAAAGAAATGTGTTTAGTTAGTGAAGTATACATTCTACTTTGTGACTTTTTCATTGTTTTGCAAGTCACTAGTCTTGCACCTAAATCCCTAGTCCTTAACTTTCCTTGTCAAGTCACAATTCATCTCTCTCATCACAAGTCAGGGTTTCAAGTCAGTTATAACCTCACATAACTTGTGTCTGGAGTCCATACTCTTGTCTATCTACCGGACAGAGGAGCACAAGAACCTAATCAGCTGATCTTCTCTTTTTGCTCACTTCTTCTGTCCTCTTTGCCCCTCCCCAGCTGATGCGCCCCCTGAATGCAGTGGAGGAGTTGTACCGTCTGATGGAGAGTTTCATCTCCTCCCGGCGGACCCCCCCCTGTCAGTTCACAGCCTGTGGGGCGTCGGGGGTCGGGCTGCTCAGCGTCTCCTCAGAGCTCTGCTCCAGACTGGGGGCCACGCACATCGTCATGTGCAACAGCGGGGTGCATCGGTGAGTGTGTGCACGTTCATTTATTACCCTACAATCATCCCTCTACTTCTACTCTCTTCAGTTTTCTCTTAAAGGTCTCCTATTATAGGGTTTTTAAGCAGATAGATTATTACATGTCTATGAAGTGTTTTACTCAAAATTCCAAACAGATCATTCTAGCCTCATCCCCCTCTATTTCAGCCTGTTACTAAAGTGCTGATTCTGGGTCTGTAGCTTTAAAAAATATATATTGATTAAACTCCATCATGTTCCAAACCACATCAAGGATCATTTCTGAAACAGTATGGAGCTCAAACTCTTTCTCTCTCTCAGGTTTACCACAAGGTGAGTTCCTTTTGATTTCCTGCTTTTTGACACACACTCTCTCCAGTACAGGTTAGCTCTGAGTGTTAGCATGCTAATGTAAACACAGACCATATGACTTCCAGAACAGGTCTCATTGTTTCTGACAGCAACGTTTCTGACATTTTAGTAATGTCGTCATGACGCAGCAAATCTGGATCAGCTCCGTTTCCCCCCCGTTTTTAGAGATGTGGGCACGGAGGAAAAGAGAAAGGGGTTTATTTCCTGACACTTTGAGAGTCTCCTGACACACCGGGGACACACCGGGGACACACCGGGGACACGCCGGGGACACATGTTGATGTAGAGAAGACATGGAAAGTGACTTTTGCATGATAAGAGACCTTTAATACACACTTCTGTGCATTAATCACCAGCATCATATTCCAGTTAACAGGACCCTTTGTCTCCGAGGGACTTTCAGACTCTCTGGAGAAAGACAGGTCAATTACTCGCATAATTATTGAGTTCTATATTCGGCTGCTGAGGGCTTAATTCCTACAGGCACCAGGACAGAAATATCCGGATCGTTTGTCACCCCCCATTCCTCTCTTAGACCCGACACACTCCATATCTCATGTCTCTCACACACACACACACACACACACACACACACACACACACACACACACACACACCACACACACACACACACCACACACACACACACACAAAGAGCAGGAGCAGAGTGATGGTCTGATAAAGCGAGGCTGAGCTCTAATAGAAAGTTCCTGTCTGTGCACGGACCGCTGCCTCTTTACTAACCCCCGAGTGTGTGTGTGTGTGTGTGTGTGTGTGTGTGTGTGTGTTGCAGCAGGTGACAGGTAGTTGCCATATTTAGGATTATTTGTCCACTTCCTTAAACCCTATCTGACTTTCTAAAGCTGCAGACTGACGGCGTGTGTGATTCACAGGAGAGATGTTTAGCGAAGATTTAAAAATCTAAATCCACGTCATTTATTTTGGGCGAGGTATTGCAGTATGTCCCTCTCAGGGTCCATATGCATCCTTAAAAAGTCCTCTAAAGCAGTGGTTGTTGGTATTGAAATGTCTTCAATCAGTGGTTTGAATTGTTTTCCAAATACCTCGTGTATTCCCAGGACACAGATCTGAAAAGCGTTAAAAAATCAGCAAAAAAAGGTCTTTAATTCTTTATAACTTGCCTTAAACTGAGGAAACACTGCCTTCTTACTACCGACAGAAAACAGGTGATATATGAATGACAGGCCTTGCAAAAATGTAGTTAAACATAATGTAACCCTCCATAGCTTCAGACTGACAATGTGTTTAGACTTTGCATTGTAAAATCTCAAACCAAGATCGATTGGATGTATCAGTTAACACATGTTCTCTTGCAAAAACTGTCTCACAGACCTGAAAAGCTTGAAAAGTGTGGCATTAAATCGGCTTAATTCCCCCATACTGCAGACAGAATACAGATTATACACTTAAACCATTTCCCTACTCTCTCTGAAAGCTAAAACCCTCCGTGCTCTGCTCATATAAACGCTGAGTCTGCAGAGAGAAGCTGTAATTGAAAACTTTAGAAACCAGCAGGATAATAGTAATGAGTAAATGGCATTATGAGTGTGGCAGCTTCTCTATGGAAGGGATTACTTCTCCTGATGGATGAGTTTTAATAACATTTTTAGGGTGTATTAAAATATGCAGCTCTCCTCTCTCTTTGTGTCCATCACGCCTCCAGAAACTATTATAGCTTCAGCAGAAGAGGAGGAACAATAAAACACACAAAGAGAAATAGCTTTGTAATCACTGTCGTCACATTTTTGGAGCGGGAGCAACGCACGCACGCACGCACGCATGCACACACACACACACACACACTCTCTTCATGGTGCTCCAGCTGAAGAGATATTTAAAGATCCTCTGTGGGACATTTCTCCTCCTTTTATCGGTGTGTGTGAACCTCTAAATGGTGCTTAAAAAAATTCCAGACGTTCTCCTTCAATCAGGGAAATACTTTGGGATTGAGTTCATTACTTTCATCACATCATGCTCATGAAGTTATGCAACTCCAGGGGGCGTTAAACCCTCCTCTGATTGAGTCCCAGTGATGGCTTCTGGCAGCAATCAGCTCCACATCTGCAGCTTGTCTTTAGCTACGTTGTGTCCTCAGTCAGTGTGAGGGTTTAGATCAAATGGCTCTTATTTCCCAGCAGAGGAGAGAGAGGCTGGAGGGTCTTTGGACACTTTACTCTTATTTCCCAGCAGAGGAGAGAGAGGCTGGAGGGTGTTTGGGCATTTAATCTGCAGCGAGGAGTCTCAGGATCGATGTACGAGAGCAGCTCGTTATCAGAGGAAGGTCAGCGCTGACTCTCAGGGTTTCCTCCTCATTCTGTAACAGAGAGGAGGAAGAAGTGTGTGAATCTGCTGAGTCACTGTCACACACCAACACACACACACACACACACACACACCACACACACACACACACACACACACACACATACACACACACACACACTCTCACAAACACGCCTTTGAATCAGGAGAAGCATTGATCCTTAGGAGGACAAAAAGATAAATGTAAAGTCTTCAAAGAATGTGTTTTTGGGTGAGCGCTAAAACAAACCAAAACCCGTCCAGAAAGAAAGGTTCTGCAGCTTCAGAAACGATGCAAATGTTCCAAAACACATGAAGAAACATCTTGACTAACAGATCCAGCATTTAGAAGACATTCACAAAGATGTATTTTGACCATAGACCTCCATTAAGCGACACAGCGAACTAGCTCTCAGCGTCTTGCACAATCAGAGGGAAAGACACGTCCCTGATTACGTGTTTTCTATCTGTGAAAGCGCCAAAAGAAACATGCAGACTTGTCGTTTTGCACGATCCAAGCCTTCGTCTGCGTTTTGTTTGATGCTCCGAGGTTTTGTTTATTAAAAGCAGTACGATGCAGATAGTGGTGTTAGAGGAGAGTTATGAGTCAGCCTCTTTTATGCACAGTCTACTTCCTGTGATGTGGAGTAATGTCTTTGAGTGTTTAGAAGATGAATGACTTACTGGTTTTGGTCACTTTAAGCACGATCCAAGCCTTGGTCAGCATTTGGTTTGACATTTGGTTAACAGTAAGGGGTAAACCTAAAGCAGGAAGATGCAGATAGTGGTAGCAGAGGAGAGTTATTAGAACTGAAATAGGCAACCTATGGTTTTTATTCACAGTCTGCTTCCTGAAAGTCCAAATCATTTCGTTGCATTTTGAGAAAGTGAATGAGTTTAGGTTGGTTTGGTCGCTATAAGATGTTATCTCGTCAAAAACTAAGCTTTATTAGTACAGTGTGTGCAAAACAGTAAGATGTGTTTTTTTGGCATGAAAGAATTGTATTCCCAAATCTAAACTAACAACACATTATAGTGTCTAATAGCAACTATGATTTAAAGGTAAAGTAGGAAGATTGTATTCTGGATTGTGGGAAACGGTATTTCGATCTCTCTCTCTCTGTACACACAAACTGGAAGTTTGACAATAAAGTTGACTTTGACTTGACTTTGAAGATGTATAGGTTTCCTGGTATAAGAGGAGCATTCGTCTGCAGATGAACAGCATGTGTTTCCTCTCTGTTCCCTCAGCTGTACCCTCAGTGTGACTCTGGAACAATCCATCCTGCTGGCCCGAAACCACGGCCTGCCCCCCCGCTGCATCCTGCAGGCCACTGACGTCATGAGGAAGCAGGTGAGACACACACACCTGCACACACACACACCTACACACACATACCTGCACACACACCTGCACACACACCTGCACACACACACACACACACACCTACACACACATACCTGCACACACACCTGCACACACACACCTGCACACACAGAGGGGGGAAGTAGTGGAGTACAAATACTTTGTTACTGTACTTAAGTACATGTTTCTGGTATCAGTACTTTACTCCACTACTTTTTACTGAAGTACATTTCAAAGCCTCTTTACTTTTACTTGAGTGAAGAAGTTTAGTCAGTACTTCTACTTTCACCAGAGTATTTTTAAACACGAGTATCTGTACTTCTACTTGAGTGAAGGATGTGTGTACTGTTGCCATCTCTGCTAACACACCTGCACAACAACACTGTGAGCATCTCTGATTGAGCTGCTAGGAGTGAAGAGAAGATTTACCTGATGAAGGTGTCTTTATGTCCCTCTCAGGGTTCATTTGGATCCTTAAAAAGTCCTCTAAAGCAGTGATTGTTGGTATTAAAATGTCTTCAATCAATGGTTTGAATTGTTTTCCAAATGCCTCTTGTGTTCCCAGGACACAGATCTGAAAAGCGTTAAAAAATCTGCAAAGAAAAGATCTTAAACGTTTTATGACTTGCCTTGAACTGAGGAAACACTGCCTTCTGACTCAGACAGAAAACAGGGGATTTGTGTTTAATCAATGCGTCCAGAATCATTAAATAAACAGCATCGAGTCAAACGAGGCAGATTTATCGGACATTTCGAGCTTCTTTGGTCATTATTTGATTCCTCTCAGACACTAGGAATCCATTTCTTAAAGCAGCCGGCAGTACAAGAATATTCTCTGGTGTTGAAAGAAGAAATCGTTACCCCTTCTTCTGTCCACATTATCATTTACTCCACATCTTCTGCTTCTGTTTCACCCCTATCTGATTCCAATGTAATCCCATCTGCATTTCTCTGCAAGCTGAATGTGAATCAAAATCAAATGAGACGGTCAGAAAACAGGAGAATGGAGAGAGGCTGTTTGGGGAAAAGAGGTGTTACTCTGAGAGTTCACATCTTAAGATAAGATCAAATGGACCTTTATTCATTCAAATCAAGTTCAAATTCAGTATTTATTTGATATTGGAAAACAGGACGGCACAGATTCACACAACATTAAAGATTAATACAATTAAAGATCAAATTAATGATAATAATAATACATTTTATTTGTAAAGCACCTTTCATAAAAGTAATCCCAAAGTGCTACAAGAGGCGTAATAGAAAAAGGTTTAATCACTTTTAAAATAAGAAATGAATTAAATGAACATATATACATATTTGGGTCATATATACATATGACATATATTTACATGTGTGTGTGCAGGTAAAAAGTTATTGTGAAAACAGTGTATATTTGATGTACAGTACTTTACTTGTTTGACCCCTTGTTGTGCAGCCTGATGGCACAAAGGATTGTACTATATTTATATTTATATCCTCTAACGTCCCTGGCTTGATCTTCAATATCAGGATCCATGTATTTATTATCCTCTCAGTTCTTCTCGGTAATCAAACATCCTGTCATGTACAAAATACTGAGTTTTTTCTCAAAACTCTTACTTTTTCTAAAAAAATCTCAAAATTCTGACTTTTTCACAAAATTTCAAAATTCTTACTTTTTCTCAGTATTCAATGTTTAGTTCAGATTAGCTCCACGTCAGAAATGATCATGCTTGTCATATGTCTATCTCCATAGAGCAGGGGTCTCGGTCTGGCCATGCATTGGTTTCACTGTCAGCAACTCCTCTGTCACTTCAAACTTGTCATCAACACCACGGACATACATTGCGAGCTGAGCGGTGTCAGTGATGTCCGTGCTCTCATCAAAGCCACAGAGTATGCACAGAAAAGTTTGGCTTTGTCGCACAGCTGATCATATATGTCACTTGATAAGTCAGAAATGTGCTCTGCCCCTGTGTTAGCTGACAGGCTGATGTTGTTAAACTGACCCTTCTTTTCTGGACAGACTATACTTGCAGCCTGCAACATGCACTTTTTTACAAACTCGCCTTCCGTAAGCGGCTTTCCCGCCTTAGCAATCATCTCACTCACCACATAGCTAGCTTCGACTTTTAAATCAGCCTCATTGCTTCCTTTCTTGAAGAGATTTTGTTGCTTCCATAGACATTTTTTTAGCTCTGTGACTCTTTTCTCTCTCTCGTCTCCCAGGTATTTTGCATACTCTGCATGTTTAGTTGAGTAGTGACGTTTGACGTTATACTCCTTGTATACGGCGATTTTCTCTGTGCATATAAGGCACGTTGCGTTTCCCCTGTACTCGAAAAATATTCAGTCTCCCACTTCTCCTGAAATTTTCTGTGGTCATCATCGACTTTTCTTTTCCCTGAAAGTTTTGATGAAGACATGACTGGGCGATATATTTTCCTTCCACTCTGTGTCACTCTTGGATCACTCTGTGATTGATTCCGCTGCGCGCATTTGATTGACGAGCAGCAGTTCCCTCGGAGGGGGGAGCAGCGGAATCAATCCAAAAATAAATAAATATCTACAAACGCGGGCCAGATTAACACTATTACATGATATCCACAACGGGCCATGAGAAACTGTCTCGCGGGGCCCCGCTTGGCCCGCGGGCCTGGAGTCTGAGACACCTGCCATAGAGGCTGAATCATCATGTTAATCACATAGCTATCATATGCCTAAAACAGTCCTGATGCTCTTCTAGGTAATCATACATCCTGTCATGTACACAGCTACAGTTGGGATACCTTTGTTATCATGTTACTCTCATACTGGAAGAGGACATTCAGGATTCCCCCAACATATATGTATTATATATTGCTGTGTGCAGAGAGTAGAGCTCTGATTTAATTCCTGCTCTCAGAGTTCTGGGCTGAGGGCCAAGAGGAGGAAACTGTGTGACCTTCAGCTCTAATGCAGCACATCCAAGTCCTCCTCATAGAGGGCGTGGTTTCACATGGTTTTAATGGGATATGAAACGTGCACGACTGGTGAATTTATCTGGTTTCGTTCCTCAGAAACAGAACTTTTAGCTGTAGTTGAATCATCTGATTTTGCGCATCATCACAGAATACATCCCATAGCTCTAAAACCTGTTTCATGGTAATACTGATAAACATCTGCAGCTGTAAAACACTTAAAGGCACCTTCACACATATGAATATATACAATAAAAGTTATAAAACACACTGTTATCCAACACTGAGCATTAGAGGCAGAGCTGAGGAGAAATAGAGGCCAGATATGCTCTTTAATCATCCTTATAGTGCATCTTTTAGATGCAAATTGAACCAAAATGAAATGCAAACATCCCTCATTAAAGCAAACATCCTTTTCAGCCCATTATTTGTTTAAATGGAGCTAATTGTACTGCTTTCTCAGGATGTTCTCTCGCTCTCTCCTTCCTTGCACATCATACGCCTCAGCGGCATCATTCAGCAGAGGGAATTATGGGGGATTTAGATCAAATGGGTCCAATCACAGCTTGATTTGTAAATTTCTGCAACTTGTACGCAAGATCAAAACGCACATTCCTCCCTGGTGATATTCATTTGTCTTCTCACTGATGTTTCTTCCGTCTCAGCAGTCTCTGTTTCAGATGCAGGAACCAACAGATACCAAGAGTCTGCAGGAATATAACAACGTTTATTATTATTACAAATGCATGCAGCATTTTAAACGTGTGAGTGAATCAGTGAAAGACGTTTGCACAGAATTGCTGCATCATGATCAGACTTATCTACATCTTATCTTGTGCAGGATGACTTTTAAACGTTGCATTTGTTTTTGGAAATGTCATTACGTTTGGAGAAGTGCTTACAAGGCATACAATAAGTCTTAAAGTCAAAACATGTGTGCACACAGAGTCACTTTGGTCTGTTAGGGTTAGTATTTGATGGTGTGTTAGACAGTTGTTGACCCAAGAGGATGAATCCTTTACCCTTTCATTTAAACTCTGTATTTGTCCCGTACTTGAAGACCTTTAGACTCTTATTCTTCTGAGCTACGTCAAAGAAAACCTCCTCCAGGCGCCATCAGATATGTGTGTTTGGAGATCTTTAATCCACTTGTTGTAAAGACAGTAAAGTAGTTCTTCTGTCCTTCAGGATCAGAGTGTGTGTGTCAGTGATTGCTGATGCTATCCTGCTATCTGTGGCTAACGTTGAGATACGTGAGAGGTCAGCTGATCAGAGACGTGATGACCTCTGCAGACACTGATTAGATTTCTGTCTGTGCGTCACACAGGAAGAGCAGGTGTCTCCAAAGTTAGTGTCTGCAGCAGAACATCAGACAGTAAGCGATACAAACTCCTGACTGCTCTCTTTATCTCCTCACAAATACCTCTCTGCAAACTACAGAGGAAAGAGAGGAACCATAGCAGAAAAGCAGCTGGAGATTTCATATGAAATGATCCCTTTTCTCTCATAGGAGACGAGCCAAATGTTAATTACTTGTTTCATTATTAATGAGTCTTAAAAACCTTTAATTTTTTATGTCTGACTATTATAACCTCTCCTGGTGTAGCTTAAATCTTCCTTTTCCACACCAATTTGTTTTATGTTATAATTTTAATTTTAGGGTCCTTAATGATTCCTTTTCTCTCACGGTGGCAAATGTAAATTGTAAATCTATAAAGTGTTATATTTCTACTTAGTCCTAAGGCTTTGAAGCTCTTATATTGGTTTCATAGTCACTCCCAGTCCATGTTTAAGACGCGTGTGTTCCTCTTCATATCATCTCCTTTTCACGCCTGTTCCTCTGAATCCACGATCTCACGGTTTCCTTTCTGTGTTTCAGGGAGCGAGAGTTCAGAACTCAGCGAAGAATCTGGGCGTGAGAGATCGAACACCGTCATCTGTCCCGAGGTAACACACACACACACACACACACACACACACACGTGTTTTTGTGCAGTGTTGTAGCTATTTTTGTGCTTTTTGTGTTAGCAAGGACTGTAATTGTGTGTGTGTGTGTGTGTGTGTGTGTGTGTGTGTGTGTGTGTGTGTGTGTGTGTGTGTGTGTGTGTGTGTGTGTGTGTGTGTGTGTGGTGTGTGTGTGTGTGTGTGTGTGTGTGTGTGTGTGTGTGTGTGGTGTGTGTGTGTGTAACTGTAGGTCTCTGTGAGTGGTTTTTGTGAAGATGTGTGTGTGTTTGTGCAGAAATGTAGGTCTTTGTGTGTTTTCTGTCCAGGTATGTCCCTGAGCTTTTACTGCAGGACTGTATGCATGGGTTTTGTGCAGAAATGTTGTCGTGTGTGCATTATGTGCAAGAATGTTAGTTATTTATCTGTGCTTCTTTTGTGTGTGTGTGTGTCTTGTGCAGCACTGACGCTCCTCCCCCTCCCCCCCTCTGTTAGTGGGTGAGGTCCTCAGTGTGACAGGCGGCCCTTTGAACCTCTTAGTGAAATTGACAAATATAATTAAGTGTGTGTGGATGATTAGTGTGGAGACGCTGAGGGGGAGTGTGCGTGTGTGTGCGTGCGTTCGTGTGTGTGTGTGTGTGTGTGTGTCAGAGCCCAGCGACTGCTGCAGAATGTGTGTGTGTGTGTGTGATCAGTATCTTGAGACCTTAGCTGCCTGCTCTCTTATCTGTGGAGTAATGTTAGTGAGCGTTCACCCTGCAGCGTTTTCTCCTCCAGATCTGAGCGTGTGATTATTATTTAAACCTCAGCAGGGCATGAAATACAGCTGACGGCAAAGAAAACTGTACGTAAAACAGAAACATGTGTAAAATATGGAGGAAAATGTGAACAAACATGTCGCTAAAGTCATGTTTCCTGCAGAACACACCATCAAAATGTGTTGTAAGGATTCCTTATAATGTTAATAAGTGAGTTTACCCTGCAGCCTTTTCTCATCGAGACCAAAAGATGTGAGCGGTGTAATCGATTATTTAAACTACAGCAGTGAATTAAATACAGCTGGTATGTCTAACAATGTAGAGAATAAAATAAATACTGATTATTTAGCAGGGTAATACAGAACATGTGCTGGAACAGTCCTGTTTCCTGCAGGACAGAACACACCTTCACTGTGACAAGTGCAGAGTTAGGATTCCTTATAATGTCATATTTTAGAATCTTCCCTCTTGCAATAGTTCATTTTGCAGCAGCAGCAGCAGCACGTACTCACCTCTAAAGTCATGTTTATCTGTTGGATTATATGTGTTGTTGTTTGTGTTTACAGCTCAGTGTCGGACAGTTATTCCTCCGTGCTGACGTGCAGCTTATTTTCTGATTATTGCTCCAAACCCAGAGCATTTCAAACACACTGCGCTGCTTTGTTTTCATGCGCTATGCAACAGAATGTAATTTAAGAAACGTGTTTGTTTCTCTCTTCAGGTTGTATAAGCTGTGCCAGCCGCCACCCCCCGATGGCGACCCATAATGCATTGGGAGAAGCCGATGAAGGATGCACCAATAAAAGAAATCAATTTTTATATCTCCACAGTAGCTGCCTAAAGTGTAAATAGAATAAGGAAATAGTATTTTTTAATACTTCATATTTGTATTGCTGTACTTTATAAATATTATGTCTGTTTTTATTTCAATGTATCTGAAAAGACAATGACTCAGAGCGAGAAAACATCCTGAGAAAGCAGTCAAATGAGCCCGATGAAATCATAAAAAGATGTTTGCTTTAATGAGGGATGTCTGCATTTCATTTGAGTTCAACTTGCATCTAAAACATGCACTATAAGGATGATTAAAGAGCATATCCGGCCTCTATTTCTCCTCCGCTCTGCCTCTAATGCTCAGTGTTGGATAACAGTGTGTTTTCTAACCTTTATTGTAAATATCCATAATGTGTGAAGGTGCCTTTAAGTGTTTTACAGCTGCAGATGTTTATCAGTATTACCACGAATCAGGTTTGAGAGATATTCAGTTGTTCTATATGGACAGAAATCAGGATTAAAGTGTGTCTGTTACTTCTTATTGGACGCCTCGATCACTACTATGCAAACAAACAAACAGGTGGTATTAAATCAATAAGCTCCAGCAGAGTGTGTCATTTATATGAGAAGTTACAACATGTATGAAGACTAGAAATGACCTTTTTATACGCCACTAACCCGTTGTTATAATGTATTACAAAACTTTGATATCAAGAAATGACTGGTTTTTATTGAGTTGTACACATTTCACATCACGCACACATTGGTTAGGATTTCAAAGTGTTGAATATATTATATTTCCTCGTTCAAATGTATACATGTGACGAGAATGACTCAATATATTGAGTTTGATCTCATTTAGACTTTTTATTCCATATTTAAGACTTTATCTTATAATTATGATTTTTTTTGTCATTATTGTGACTTTTATCAAATCATTTGCACTTTCTACCTCATCATGACTTTATCTCATACTTTTAACGTTTTACCTCATATATATGAATGTTTATATCTTAATATTGACTTTATTTCACAACTTTGACTTTTTATATCATAATTATGATTTATTTACGTCATTATTGTGACTATTATCTAATAATTTGGACTTTCTACCTCATATTGACTTTTTAGCCCATAATTATGACTTTATTTAATAATTGAGTCTCTAAATCACATCGTAATGGCTCATTAGTCAATATTTCCAACATTAAACTCATAATGGCTTTTTTATGTCATATTTATGACTTTCAACCTCATAATTATAACTTTTTATCTCATCATTTCGAAGTTTTATAGTCTTTTTAGTCTCTAAATCACATGATAATGGCTCATTAGTCACTATTTCCAACATTAAACTCAGTTATTGCTTTTTTATGTCATGATTATCACTTTTCTATCTCTAATTACGGCGGAAATGGACTTCCATAGTCAAGATTAGCACAAAACAAACCAGTTGATCTTCCGGTAATTAGCAGAATGCCTCTGCGCACCTGCTGTTGCGCAGCTGGCTGTCGGTCGGTTAGCTGGACCCGGATCAGGAACCGGAGAAAAGGCTCTGCTGCAGCCGGAGAGGAGGGTCTGTTCCTCCGTCACTGAGCTCCACAGAGGGGGGGGATGGTGATGATCCTCCGCCTGCACACCCTCTCTCTGCAGGACATCTTTTGGGGACATATGGCACATTTCCATCCCCTCATGATCTCATCCCGATAAAAAAAAAAAAACTCCACAGTCAGTTTTCCTCATGGCGTCTCCGCAACAGTCCCGGATCCAGTCCTACCTGGAGAAGAACAAAATCGGACGGCTGTTTGAGGTGAGTGCCAAGTTTAGGAGACATGAAGAGACATGCACGGTGTCCACTCCCTCTTTATTCTGTTTGAAATCCTCTGCTGGTGCACTCTGGTGTCGTTAATATGAGATCATGTAGTGCAGGAACTCAGCAGGATGAATGATGCACATGTCCATGCAGCATTCTGCACGTTTAGGGAGGATTCTGCAGGACGGGATACTCTTGAGGGAAGTTATAGAGGCAGTTGTAATCGGGATGTGTTTAACGAGCCTCTAACTACCTGTCAGTGTGTGTGTGCGTGTGTGTGCGTGCGTGTGTGTTTTACTCTATGTCCATGAAATGCAGGAGTAGGATGACATGCAGTGTGTTTTATGGCATGATGTGTGTTTCACAGAATGCTGACATGTCACTTTGTAGCAGCAGCACACGGGCTGCATGTTAATGTGAGAGGAGTGAGGTGTGTTTCAGAGACTTGGTGTAGATCTGTATCTGATAGTGTGTGTGTGTGTGTACTCTGTGTTTGTTTTTCCATCTCCCCGCTCCACCTGCCCCCCCCCCCCCCTCTGTGCATCACTTTGTGTTTCCTCTGTGCACAATTACATGGTGTCGCCTTTATGTGACAACTGGAGCTGATTAAAGCAAAGATCACACGGCTTTTATATATTCTCTCCTCCTGCTGTGTGTCCTTTACACGCCCAGCAGAGGTGTTATTCACACCAACCACCAACAAACACACGAGCTGTCCCAGTGAGTTTCAGACTGATGGTGTGTGTTCCCCCTCTGAATGAGAGGATATCTGGACGCTCCTCTGAGAGAAATCTGTAGTTTCTTCTACCTCTTGGTGAAACGCTTGAAAAGCTTCTGGCCGTCTCGTTGTTGTCCCGGAGAAAAAGTCATCCATGTGCACCGAGCTGTGCAGAAACAAGCCTCTCTCTCAGGAGCGGAGGAGGAGGGATCTGTAATTTCCTTTTTCTATCTGATCCAGAGGGTTGGCAGCAGAGGTAATGATACAGATGTTCTGCTGGGTGCGTTTAGTGAAAGGAGGGATTCGCAACTCAAACGTGAGTCTGGGGAGATGACAGAAATGAATTTCAAAATACAAAGTAAAGAAATGTCGGTGTTTATCACGAGATAATCTGGCTAACTCTTGGACCGATCAGCCCTTTATTCTTAGTGTTTTTTTATGACTCTATAGTTAATTTATCCACAACTTCTTCAGGAGCAAACGGCTAAACATTACCCTCTTTTGTCGTGGCCCAAAAACTGAGACCAATACAATAGTTTGTCTCTTCTTAAACCAGACTTTCTGCAGATTAATTAAATACCTTATATGATATGAAATGGTACATTTTGGCACAATAAATCCACCTTTGTGTTATCTCTGCCGTCGCTTGATGTAAGGAAGCCTGCAGGGACAATCGGGTGAGATTTGAGAAAGGCTTTATTATCACAGTTATTTGAGCTAAAGTGTCGTTTTTTGGGCAATAGAAATCTAAAGTCCCATGCTCCTCAATTATTGTCACGTACAAAATACTTAGGACATAAAGAAATATGGAAATGAAGTAGAGCAAGCAACACAATGGTGCATATAAACTACTCAAATGCATCAAAAAAGGGACAATTTGACGCTCTGAATTGATGATTTTGGGCTTAAACTGAACCTAATTTCAACAATGAAGGAGCTAGTTCTTTACAGTAAGACACAGGCAGAGTGGACGGTAAATGAAGTAATCTCCACAGGACGTAAAATAAATGATCTCTCTGGTTGTTTCCATGAGAGCAGCAGAACCCAAATGTGTCTGAGCAGCATTACTGTCTTAAAGGTCATCTTGTTGTGTTTCTGCAGGAATATGATGTGTTCAGGAGCCTTCAAAGCACCTGGGTGTCCTGCAGGAAATAAGCTGCTCTATAATGCATACTTTCTTTACTTCCTGTTCTGTAAACTCCACCTGATCGATGCATTTCTTCATTGTTCCTCTCTAACATCCCCTCCCTTTCATTTACTCTGATGAGACGCAGCTTATGATTTCCCTTCACATTGACCCCCTCCCCAAACCCCCTAATGAAATGGTTGCTGTGCAGAGATCTCGAGTCCTCCACAAATCCTCCAGAAAGTGAAGAAGAAGCAGCTTTTTTATGATAATTGAAGGAATTGCACGTCAGCCACTTTATGATTAATTGATTTTCTTTGCAAACACCTCTTTTCCAATCACTGCAGTGCAGCAGGAGGAATTACAGCCATTACAGAAAGCTTAAGGATGCTGTGTGGGATGCACATATTGATGCAGAAGTGTGTGTAACTGGATCGAAATAAATTAAGGAGGATTTACGCATTTAAACTCGTGCAGCAGCAGCAGGTAAAAAGCGACTAGTTTGAGGTGTAAACCCCTCTCTTATAAATCCGTCAGTCATATTTTCGGTGATTTAGTTGATCCAACAGGGAGAGGATGGATCATATGAGAGTCTAAATCAAATAATGTTGTTGGATTGAACTGTAATTGCTGAAGAAGTCAAATTGTAAGACATAACACCGTTTTGTGGAATAATAAGAGTCATTTTTAAAAGTCTGACTGTCTCCTAAAAGCTTGAAAATATGTCTGATAATATCTATAATTCTGCCTCAGCTCCGTCTTGATTACTTGCTGATATAAATGATTGGATCTGATTCATTAAACTCAGAGGGTAAAATACATAAAATGTTAAATAATCAGTGTAATTGAATCAGATTGGATGTGCTTAATTGATCCCTAATTGGTAAATGCTGCAGCAGGCATTGCATATGAGGGAATATATACACATCAACAGTAGAGAGATACAAATCTATAGTTCCTGTAGAAAACACACCTAAAAAATACAGAAATACGTGTTTTTTATTGTGTATTTCTCTGTTGTAGTGAACAAGTGTAACAGCCTCACACTTCCTCTCACACAACAGGAGGAATGATCCCAAGTAGTCTGAGATTTACAGATTTAAAATCGATGAGGAGGAATAGAAAACGCCCTGGTGCTGAACGTCCAATCAGGCGAGACGTTCAGGTGCAGTGAGTCTGCTCCGTCAAGTTTAATGACTTGACACACACACACACACACACACACACACACACACACACACACACACACACACACACACACACACACACACACACACACCTTGTAAAGCGCTGCAGGGCTGTGTGGGATTGAAACTGTGACCACACAGATTTTGGATTAAAGTAAAAACTTGGACAGACTTTCTCTTCCAGCCGCTGTCGGACGTTTCCTTGTTTTCTCTCCCTCCCAACTTTAAAGTTCATCATTGATTGCTTTCCTTTCTTTCCGCCTCACGCAACTGATGTAGAAAACAATGAGTGGTGAGAGAAAACAGTCGTCAAGTAAACACAGTGCTCAAAACACCAACAGTTAATGTTTAGGGGGGGTGACCCCAACTGAGGTTAGAAAGCACTAAGACCACACGGGAGGAAAGGATTGTTTCACATGCAACCATTTCTACTTTAAAGAGTCCTCTCCTACTGATGTTCAGGTGTATATCAGTATGTAGTGTCTCTACTTTAAAGAGTCCTCTCCTGCTGATGTTCAGGTGTATATCAGTATGTAGTGTCTCTACTTTAAAGAGTCCTCTCCTGCTGATGTTCAGGTGTATATCAGTGTGTAGTGTCTCTACTTTAAAGAGTCCTCTACTGCTGATGTTCAGGTGTATATCAGTGTGTAGTGTCTCTACTTTAAAGAGTCCTCTACTGCTGATGTTCAGGTGTATATCAGTATGTAGTGTCTCTACTTTAAAGAGTCCTCTCCTGCTGGTGTTCAGGTGTATATCAGTATGTAGTGTCTCTACTTTAAAGAGTCCTCTACTGCTGATGTTCAGGTGTATATCAGTGTGTAGTGTCTCTACTTTAAAGAGTCCTCTCCTGCTGATGTTCAGGTGTATATCAGTATGTAGTGTCTCTACTTTAAAGAGTCCTCTCCTGCTGATGTTCAGGTGTATATCAGCATGTACACCAACACACACACACACACACACACACACACGCCCACACTCACAGTCTGACATATTGATCCCCTCAGAGGTCACTTATCGGACTCTATGATTGGTCTTGAGTCTTCTTGCCCTCAGCAGTTGTTCTCTGACTTCCTGCACGTTAGTTCTGCATTCATGCATTTGTAATCGAGCACAATATGGATTTGCTTAAAGCAAACACCGCTAACAGATAATGACCTGCTTCTCAGGGCTGATAGCATCAGATTAGAGATCATTTGTGTTTTAAAAACACCTTTATATACGGTAGGGTAGTTTCTGCAAAACTGAGGATAAAAAAGGACGTGATGAGCATCTTCAAATATTAAAGAGGATATATTCTGATATCTGTATGTAGTGTCTCTACTGTGACATGTTTCCATGCTTTAATGTTCAAAAGCTCTTTCTTCTTGACTCTGATTGGTCAACCTGAGAGCTGTTGTTAGCATTGGCATCGCAGAAGTTACAGCATTATCCACATTTCTTCAATGAAAGAGTGGATTTTTTTACTTTTGAAGGTGTTAAATCCATGTTAAGCTAAATATGACCCATAGTAGAGTAGTGTTACCTACTATAAAACATGTCTGCATGCTTTTCAACATATAATATTAAGCATTTCTGGTCTGAAAGTAACCAAAGTGTAGTGGAAACATCAATAATTCAGTCCCCTTTTTACTCATGCAGAGAAATGACACTCGCCATATTTCTTATTCTGTTTAAATATGTAAGCAATGATGGAAATGGACTTGAGGCGAAGCTGCAGGATGAGGGAGGGGATCTATTTCCTGTGTGTATCACTGGGCATAAAGCCTCTCCTCTGATGAGTTAAATGATCATATAATCATTTCAAACATATCGTCTTATACTCTGATTGCCTTTTACTCTGTCTAATTGTATTTGTAGTCTTGTATGTGTTTAACAGAGACAGATGTTGAGGATTTACATTTCAGGAAGGGTGAAGGAAGTAAGAGGTGGATTTACAAATGGTTAAAGAACTGGGGGGTTTAATGGTTTAATGATGGGATGTTTAGATGAAGCCTAAGAGAATTTAAGGGTGGGACCAGTTGGATATTCTCTCTGCTATATAGTGTGACTGTGAGCTGTGTTCTGGGTGCAAAGCCATTTCATCCTCTGAGGATGAAGCTGCTCTGTTCCTGCATTGAGATCCATTTCACTTGTATATTAACTTTCTTTATTACTTTATTAAATATAACAAAAGACAAACTTTGTCCATGAATCATTGATCAGTTTCTCTTAAGACTTGCCTCCACAAACATCACGTCACTCTCCTCTCTTCCTCCGATAACAACCTTTCTCCGGATGTGACCCTGCATTCCCTCGTTCCTCTGACAAACAGGAGGTAAATCAGACGGCTGAGGGACAGGGAGACTCCTGGGGGTTCGGAGGAGATGTTTCTGCATTTTAATGTTTTAATACAAGGACACGCATCCCCAGAGAGTCTGAGTCTCGTTCAGGAGACGCGGAGGAACCTGTGATGCAAATGCATGCAGTATATTGCACACAGTAGTATCAGTATATTCAGAGATGGCAACAGTGCACACATCCTTTACTCAAGTAGAAGTACAGATACTCGCGTTTAAAAATACTCTGGGGAAAGTAGAAGTAGTGCAGTCTCTCTTTTGTAATCACAGATACTGCTTTTGTCTGCAAGCCAGATCCATCCTCTCTGTGTCAAAGTCAAAGTCAGCTTTATTGTCAAAAATTCTACATGTGTTATACATCCAGAAATATGGAAATATCGTTTCCCACAGTGTGACATGTATACATTAAACAAAACAAAAAGGGCCAGATAACCGGGTATACAGTTTAAAATGTCAATAATATATTTAAAGTGTTCAAAGTACAGTTTCAGTGCAGTAGCAGCGGAGATGGGCAGAAAAGTGACTGGTGCTGGATGAGGGAAGGTGTGTGTGTGTGTGTGTGTGTGTGTGGGGGGGGGCTTAAAGTCCAGGACCATTTGGGGCAGGGGAGAAGGGTGGGAGGCAGGGTGGAGAGATGTCAGAGAGGGGGAGAGAGGGAGGGAGGGAGGGAGGGAGAGTTCAGCATCCTGACCGCCTGGTGGAGGAAGCTGTTCCTCATCCTGGTGGTTCTCGAGCTGAGGCTGCGGAACCTTCTTCCTGAAGGCAGGAGGCTGAAGAGGCTGTTGGAGGGGTGGGTGGAGTCACCCACAATGCTGAGTGCTTTGCGGGTGAGGCGGGTGTTATATATGTCTGTAGTGATGGGAGTGAGGCACCGATGATCCTCTGGGCAGAGTTCACAATGCGCTGCAGGCTCTTGCGGTTGGAGGCGGTGCAGCTTCCAAACCACAGCGTGATACAGCTGCTGAGGATGCTCTCGGTGGCGCCTCGGTAAAAGACAGCATGATGTCAGGGAACAAATGCAGAGATGGTAAAGTACAAACCCTTTACTCAAGTAGAAGTACAGATACTTGTGTTTAAAAATACTCTCGTAAAAGTAAAAGTACTGACTAAACTTCTTTACTCAAGTGAAAGTAAAGAGGCTTTGAAATGTACTTCAGTAAAAAGTACCCATAACTAGCAGCTGTTTTAAAGAGTACCTGACCTCCCTTTATATTAATAGAACAATAATGTCATTGTTAGCTAATGAATGTTTCCATGCTGAACAACGGCAACATGACAACGTTTTCATTGGTCCCTCTTCTTTAGAGAAGACCAGGAAATGATGGATACACGGATCGTGTTCAAATCAATAGGCACGCAATGACTCTAAATAATAATGATCACGCCACCAAACACACATTCAAACTAAAGGAACCAGCCTGTTTGGAAAATTTAAGAAGTAGAAAGTACAGGTATTTGGGTTCAACATGTAAGAAGTAGAAAGTACAGGTATTTGGGTTCAACATGTAAGAAGTAGAAAGTACAGGTATTTGGGTTCAACATGTAAGAAGTAGAAAGTACAGGTATTTGGGTTCAACATGTAAGAAGTAGAAAGTACAGGTATTTGGGTTCAACATGTAAGAAGTAGAAAGTACAGGTATTTGAGTTCAACATGTAAGAAGTAGAAAGTACAGGTATTTGGGTTCAACATGGAAGAAGAAAGTACAGGTATTTGTGTTAGAAATGTAAGAAGTCAAAGTAAAAAGTCGTCAGGAAAATAAGTAGTGGAGTAAAGTACTGATACCAGAAACATGTACTTAAGTACAGAAACAAAGTATTTGTACTCCACTACTTCCCACCTCAGAGTATATTGCCTCCCTCATGCAGTATATTGCACACACAGTATTCTAGTATCAGTATATTATATGGAACTTGTAGCTCCATATTCCCAAGGTGCATGCAAGAGCTGAGCTTGAATTTCAGCAGGTTTACAAAAGGAAAAGAACAAAGCAGCACCACAGAGATCATGGAGCTGTTTCTGCTCTGTCAATATCTCCAGTGTTACTGCTCATGCACCTCTGTGTGACTAGAAAACACACCTTTTGTGATGCCATGTTTTCCTACCTGTGCTACTGATTACACTGGATATTCGCAAGAAAGTATATCTGTTGTTGACACTCAAAATTCTTATTGTGTGTCTTTTGCTTTTGCTTCATATCAAAAGTCTCTTTAAAGAGTCCTCTCCTGCTGATGTTCAGGTGTATATCAGTATGTAGTGTCTATACTTTAAAGAGTCCTCTCCTGCTGATGTTCAGGTGTATATCAGTATGTAGTGTCTCTACTTTAAAGAGTCCTCTCCTGCTGATGTTCAGGTGTATATCAGTATGTAGTGTCTCTACTTTAAAGAGTCCTCTCCTGCTGATGATCAGGTGTATATCAGTATGTAGTGTCTCTACTTTAAAGAGTCCTCTCCTGCTGGTGTTCAGGTGTATATCAGTATGTAGTGTCTCTACTTTAAAGAGTCCTCTCCTACTGATGTTCAGGTGTATATCAGTATGTAGTGTCTCTACTTTAAAGAGTCCTCTCCTGCTGATGTTCAGGTGTATATCAGTATGTAGTGTCTCTACTTTAAAGAGTCCTCTCCTGCTGATGTTCAGGTGTATATCAGCATTTCTTGTCTCTACTTTAAAGAGTATGACCAGGTGCTGATTTTGCGGTGCATTTAGTGATTTGTAGAGAAACATAAGTGCCAAAGAAGGAGCACAACAAGTCGTATCATAGGTTGTTCAGAAAGTCAAATGTCACCTTTGATCCCCACAACACGTCTGATTTAACCTTCACAGAAAGAGAGGTGTTCAGAGTTCTGATAGACTGACCTGCTCACATCTCACATCTTAAATATCTTATATATATCATATTTTGTTTTGTATTAATGTCTTATATGAATTAAATTAATCTGTGTTCCTTGTAAAAAAATGTTCTTGCTTAATGTTCAAATTTGTTTGTATGTATTTATAGATGTTGCAACTACACAGCTTTAGCAATACTCTGTGATATGCTAATGAAGCTGTTGAATTGATTGACCCTGAGAGGAAGGTTTGTTTCCTTCAGTCACATGACCTTCCTCTCTTCAAACTCTCAGTTTGAGGAGTTAGTATCCGTCTTTCTCCCTGGAGGTTTGTCCTTGAGGACTCGGTGTCTTTTGGCCGGCTGACAGATCGTCAATTACCTCCTCCAAGACCCCTTTGTAGTCATTTTGCGTCCGTTTGTAGTTGTCTTGTGTCTCCTTGTAGTCTTGTTGTTTTGTGTCTCCTTGTAGTCTTGTTGTAGTTGTCTTGTGTCTCCTTGTAGTCTTGTTGTTTTGTGTCTCCTTGTAGCCTTGTTGTAGTTGCTTTGTGTCTCCTTGTAGTCTTGTTGTAGTTGTCTTGTGTCTCCTTGTAGTCTTGTTGTAGTTGTCTTGTGTCTCCTTGTAGTCTTGTTGTAGTTTTTTTGTGTCTCCTTGTAGTCTTGTTGTAGTTGTCTTGTGTCTCCTTGTAGTCTTGTTGTAGTTTTGTGTCTCCTTGTAGTCTTGTTGTAGTTTTGTGTCTCCTTGTAGTCTTGTTGTAGTTGCTTTGTGTCTCCTTGTAGTCTTGTTGTAGTTGTCTTGTGTCTCCTTGTAGTCTTGTTGTAGTTGCTTTGTGTCTCCTTGTAGTCTTGTTGTAGTTTTGTGTCTCCTTGTAGTCTTGTTGTAGTTGCTTTGTGTCTCCTTGTAGTCTTGTTGTTTTGTGTCTCCTTGGAGTCTTGTTGTAGTTGTTTTGTGTCTCCTTGTAGCCTTGTTGTAGTTGTCTTGTGTCTCCTTGTAGTCTTGTAGTTGTCTTGTGTCTCCTTGTAGTCTTGTTGTAGTTGTCTTGTGTCTCCTTGTAGTCTTGTTGTAGTTGTCTTGTGTCTCCTTGTAGTCTTGTTGTAGTTGTTTTGTGTCTCCTTGTAGTCTTGTTGTAGTTGTCTTGTGTCTCCTTGTAGTCTTGTTGTAGTTGTCTTGTGTCTCCTTGTAGTCTTGTTGTAGTTGTTTTGTGTCTCCTTGTAGTCTTGTTGTAGTTGTCTTGTGTCTCCTTGTAGTCTTGTTGTAGTTGTCTTGTGTCTCCTTGTAGTCTTGTTGTAGTTGTCTTGTGTCTCCTTGTAGTCTTGTTGTAGTTGTCTTGTGTCTCCTTGTAGTCTTGTTGTAGTTGTCTTGTGTCTCCTTGTTGTCTTGTTGTAGTTGTCTTGTGTCTCCTTGTAGTCTTGTTGTAGTTGTCTTGTGTCTCCTTGTAGTCTTGTTGTAGTTGTTTTGTGTCTCCTTGTAGTCTTGTTGTAGTTGTCTTGTGTCTCCTTGTAGTCTTGTTGTAGTTGTTGCTTTGTGTCTCCTTGTAGTCTTGTTGTAGTTGTCTTGTGTCTCCTTGTAGTCTTGTTGTAGTTGTCTTGTGTCTCCTTGTAGTCTTGTTGTAGTTGTCTTGTGTCTCCTTGTAGTCTTGTTGTAGTTGTCTTGTGTCTCCTTGTAGTCTTGTTGTAGTTGTCTTGTGTCTCCTTGTAGTCTTGTTGTAGTTGTCTTGTGTCTCCTTGTAGTCTTGTTGTAGTTGTCTTGTGTCTCCTTGTAGTCTTGTTGTAGTTGTCTTGTGTCTCCTTGTAGTCTTGTTGTAGTTGTCTTGTGTCTCCTTGTAGTCTTGTTGTAGTTGTCTTGTGTCTCCTTGTAGTCTTGTTGTAGTTGTCTTGTGTCTCCTTGTAGTCTTGTTGTAGTTGCTTGTGTCTCCTTGTAGTCTTGTTGTAGTTGTCTTGTGTCTCCTTGTAGTCTTGTTGTAGTTGTCTTGTGTCTCCTTGTAGTCTTGTTGTAGTTGTTTTGTGTCTCCTTGTAGTCTTGTTGTAGTTGTCTTGTGTCTCCTTGTAGTCTTGTTGTAGTTGTTTTGTGTCTCCTTGTTGTTTTGTTGTAGTTGTCTTGTGTCTCCTTGTAGTCTTGTTGTAGTTGTCTTGTGTCTCCTTGTAGTCTTGTTGTAGTTGTCTTGTGTCTCCTTGTAGTCTTGTTGTAGTTGTTTTGTGTCTCCTTGTAGTCTTGTTGTAGTTGTCTTGTGTCTCCTTGTAGTCTTGTTGTAGTTGTCTTGTGTCTCCTTGTAGTCTTGTTGTAGTTGTCTTGTGTCTCCTTGTAGTCTTGTTGTAGTTGTCTTGTGTCTCCTTGTAGTCTTGTTGTAGTTGTTTTGTGTCTCCTTGTAGTCTTGTTGTAGTTGTCTTGTGTCTCCTTGTAGTCTTGTTGTAGTTGTCTTGTGTCTCCTTGTAGTCTTGTTGTAGTTGTCTTGTGTCTCCTTGTAGTCTTGTTGTAGTTGTTTTGTGTCTCCTTGTAGTCTTGTTGTAGTTGTCTTGTGTCTCCTTGTAGTCTTGTTGTAGTTGTCTTGTGTCTCCTTGTAGTCTTGTTGTAGTTGTCTTGTCTCCTTGTAGTCTTGTTGTAGTTGTCTTGTGTCTCCTTGTAGTCTTGTTGTAGTTGTCTTGTGTCTCCTTGTAGTCTTGTTGTAGTTGTTTTGTGTCTCCTTGTAGTCTTGTTGTAGTTGTCTTGTGTCTCCTTGTAGTCTTGTTGTAGTTGCTTTGTGTCTCCTTGTAGTCTTGTTGTAGTTGTCTTGTGTCTCCTTGTAGTCTTGTTGTAGTTGTCTTGTGTCTCCTTGTAGTCTTGTTGTAGTTGTCTTGTGTCTCCTTGTAGTCTTGTTGTAGTTGTCTTGTGTCTCCTTGTAGTCTTGTTGTAGTTGTCTTGTGTCTCCTTGTAGTCTTGTTGTAGTTGTCTTGTGTCTCCTTGTAGTCTTGTTGTAGTTGTCTTGTGTCTCCTTGTAGTCTTGTTGTAGTTGTCTTGTGTCTCCTTGTAGTCTTGTTGTAGTTGTCTTGTGTCTCCTTGTAGTCTTGTTGTAGTTGTCTTGTGTCTCCTTGTAGTCTTGTTGTAGTTGTCTTGTGTCTCCTTGTAGTCTTGTTGTAGTTGTTTTGTGTCTCCTTGTAGTCTTGTTGTAGTTGTCTTGTGTCTCCTTGTAGTCTTGTTGTAGTTGTCTTGTGTCTCCTTGTAGTCTTGTTGTAGTTGTCTTGTGTCTCCTTGTAGTCTTGTTGTAGTTGCTTTGTGTCTCCTTGTAGTCTTGTTGTAGTTGTCTTGTGTCTCCTTGTAGTCTTGTTGTAGTTGTCTTGTGTCTCCTTGTAGTCTTGTTGTAGTTGTCTTGTGTCTCCTTGGAGTCTTGTTGTAGTTGTCTTGTGTCTCCTTGTAGTCTTGTTGTAGTTGTCTTGTGTCTCCTTGTAGTCTTGTTGTAGTTGTCTTGTGTCTCCTTGTAGTCTTGTTGTCTTGTGTCTCCTTGTAGTCTTGTTGTAGTTGTCTTGTGTCTCCTTGTAGTCTTGTTGTAGTTGTCTTGTGTCTCCTTGTAGTCTTGTTGTAGTTGTCTTGTGTCTCCTTGTAGTCTTGTTGTAGTTGTCTTGTGTCTCCTTGTAGTCTTGTTGTCTTGTGTCTCCTTGTAGTCTTGTTGTAGTTGTCTTGTGTCTCCTTGTAGTCTGTTGTAGTTTTTTGTGTCTCCTTGTAGTCTTGTTGTAGTTGTCTTGTGTCTCCTTGTAGTCTTGTTGTGTTGTCTTGTGTCTCCTTGTAGTCTTGTTGTAGTTGCTTTGTGTCTCCTTGTAGTCTTGTTGTAGTTGTCTTGTGTCTCCTTGTAGTCTTGTTGTAGTTGTCTTGTGTCTCCTTGTAGTCTTGTTGTCTTGTGTCTCCTTGTAGTCTTGTTGTGGTTGTCTTGTGTCTCCTTGTAGTCTTGTTGTAGTTGTCTTGTGTCTCCTTGTAGTCTTGTTGTAGTTGTCTTGTGTCTCCTTGTAGTCTTGTTGTTCTTGTCTTGTGTCTCCTTGTAGTCTTGTTGTAGTTGCTTTGTGTCTCCTTGTAGTCTTGTTGTAGTTGTCTTGTGTCTCCTTGTAGTCTTGTTGTAGTTGTCTTGTGTCTCCTTGTAGTCTTGTTGTAGTTGTCTTGTGTCTCCTTGTAGTCTTGTTGTAGTTGTTTTGTGTCTCCTTGTAGTCTTGTTGTAGTTGTCTTGTGTCTCCTTGTAGTCTTGTTGTAGTTGTCTTGTGTCTCCTTGTAGTCTTGTTGTAGTTGTCTTGTGTCTCCTTGTAGTCTTGTTGTAGTTGTCTTGTGTCTCCTTGGAGTCTTGTTGTAGTTGTCTTGTGTCTCCTTGTAGTCTTGTTGTAGTTGTTTTGTGTCTCCTTGTAGCCTTGTTGTAGTTGCTTTGTGTCTCCTTGTAGTCTTGTTGTAGTTGTCTTGTGTCTCCTTGTAGTCTTGTTGTAGTTGCTTTGTGTCTCCTTGTAGCCTTGTTGTAGTTGTCTTGTGTCTCCTTGTAGTCTTGTAGTTGTCTTGTGTCTCCTTGTAGTCTTGTTGTAGTTGCTTTGTGTCTCCTTGTAGTCTTGTTGTAGTTGTCTTGTGTCTCCTTGTAGTCTTGTTGTAGTTGTCTTGTGTCTCCCTGTAGTCTTGTTGTAGTTGTCTTGTGTCTCCTTGTAGTCTTGTTGTAGTTGTCTTGTGTCTCCTTGTAGCCTTGTTGTAGTTGTCTTGTGTCTCCTTGTAGTCTTGTTGTAGTTGTCTTGTGTCTCCTTGTAGCCTTGTTGTAGTTGTCTTGTGTCTCCCTGTAGTCTTGTTGTAGTTGTCTTGTGTCTCCTTGTAGTCTTGTTGTAGTTGTCTTGTGTCTCCTTGTAGCCTTGTTGTAGTTGTTTTGTGTCTCCTTGTAGTCTTGTTGTAGTTGTCTTGTGTCTCCTTGTAGCCTTGTTGTAGTTGTCTTGTGTCTCCTTGTAGTCTTGTTGTAGTTGTCTTGTGTCTCCTTGTAGTCTTGTTGTAGTTGTCTTGTGTCTCCTTGTAGTCTTGTTGTAGTTGTCTTGTGTCTCCTTGTAGTCTTGTTGTAGTTGTCTTGTGTCTCCTTGGAGTCTTGTTGTAGTTGTCTTGTGTCTCCTTGTAGTCTTGTTGTAGTTGTCTTGTGTCTCCTTGTAGTCTTGTTGTAGTTATCTTGTGTCTCCTTATAGCCTTGTAGTCTTGTCTTGTGTCTCCTTGTAGCCTTGTAGTCTTGTTTTGTGGTCATTTTGCTGCTTTTCACAGCAGTTTTGCGTCTCTTTGTGGAGTTCTTAAGTATGTCCCTCTCTGGTACGTCTCTCTTTCACTGACATTTTAAAGGTGAAGACCAGAGGGACCCCTGACATCATGCATACAAACATATCCAACAGTTTTTCCTTCTGTAAGTCACTTTGCATTAAAGTCTACTCGTATACGACATGTTTCCCCAAATGGAGCTAACATCGTACTCCTGTCAAATTAAATCTGATCTCCAGTCGAACCTCCTTTTGTTTAAAGCAGCTGATTAGCATAGAGAGTGGAATGTCTCTTTGTTCTGCTGGGAATGTGACTTATATAATGCACGCACCTTTATATATATATACGTCTCTTTTTATGATGTTATTGTGGAGGTGAAGGTGAGGTAAAGAGTTCATTCTGCACATCTAAACTCTGCAGGAAGTGCTTCAGTTTCACAGAGGAGACGTGGGCAGACTGCAGATGAACCTGCTCTAATCTGTCCATCTGTCTTTTTACTCTCTCTATAAGTGTGTGTGTGTGTGTGTGTCTTCCACTGGGTTACACACACAGTCCTGAGCATCACCTCGCTGCAGTCATCCATAAAAAGGAGCGGCACATCCCTTAAGAAAAAGAAGACGATTAGGACGTGGAAACCCCGCGGATCGTATCGATGTTTTGATAGTTTGACTTCCTGAATGATTTCCTCCCTGACAGACCTCCTGTTGGCGGCTTTCAGTTCAAATGTCAGCAGGAGGGCATGAGCAGTAATTACAAGTTTCACATCTGAGCTTCGTCGGTGGTAATCGTTAGACGCAGGCCGCAGGAATAGATTGCAGTTGTGAGAAGAATGACTGAACTTTTTCTCATTTGATTTCCGTTAATATCTGAAGAAACACGTCTTCTCATTGTCTGGAGTTCCTTATCCTCGCTCCTCGCACAAAGTGTACAATAACAGATTGTTGGTGTACATATTGTTCTTACCTCCTGGAAATACTTGATTAGTTTTAGTGCTGGATGTTTGCAGGATTTAAGACACACAGATTAAAACTGTCACATTTCTGCTCCTAAATTTGAGTAAAAATGTCTTTGTTTTTATCTTACTTTGTTTGAATTTGAACGTCTTATAAGACAATAGTCCTTGAATCATTTCCGTTGCCATCTTTGTGTAAATGACCGTTCTTCTTCTAGTTTCACCCATTATGGCAGTAAATACCACCAATGTTGTGGTAGGATAAGATAAGATAAGAGGTGTTGATCCCAATGACATGTTTGCGTTGCAGCAGATACACACAACAAACACACAAGGCATTGCACTTAAGTAGAAATTAAATTGTAGAAAAAACAATACTAGAAATTAAACATCTCAAAATAGAATTAAAACATTTAAAAAGTAGAAAATATACAGTTAGCCGTGAAGATACAAAAATCTAAACTCTGACAATAAAACACTATTGAAGGGGTTTAGACACAATATCAAGCAGGATATTATTTACATTGAGAGTGTAGGGAATGGAATATTACATTAGATATGAATGTAGAATGTTCATTGCAGATTTGGGTCCTTTTCTGTAGTTGTTTGTCCCTTTGTGCTCTGCGGGTGTTTTGAGTTCTCCTTCTTCCTCAGACTCTCTGCAGTACTTGTACTCTGGACTTGTATTTGAAGTCCGCTCACAATGATTCAGATATTAAAGTTCTTGCACAAAGCTTCTCAGGGAGGTGTGCACATAAGTTGCAGGTTGATACAGGGCTTTAGTGTGCTGTGTGTTCTCTTAAGGCATCTTATTTCCCTGTAGGTGCATCTTGTGAGGAGCTTGTTACACCTTCACTTCATATGTTCCCTATGTGTGTGTATATATATATATATATATATATCAGGCAATAACACCTAACACCTGAGGTCTGTTAAGTGCCCCGATAAACATTCATCTGTCCGTCATCTTGCAATCTACTTATTTATCTAAATAGTGACAATAAAACCTTTGAATCTTGAATCTCTTTTAGTCTGCAGAGGAGCGTCTCTTCCTGTTGGACTCTCTGTTTTTCTGCTCTGAGGCAGCAGGGGTCCCTCTGACCAATTACCTGATTAACTTTCCACACACACACACACACACACACACACACACACACACACACACACACACACACACACACACACACACACACACACACACACACACACACACACACACACACACACACACACACACACACACACACACACACACACACAGGGACAAGGCTTGCCAGCTATAACACACCCCATCCCTCCCAAGAGACACACAGGGTGTTTCTCAATGTCTAGGAGGCTTGCTTGGTAGCACATGCACCTCCGATTCAGGTCCTTCAGAAGCGAGGCAAGAATCCTTCCTAGCCTCGGAAAACGAAGAATGGTGGAACAGGCTAACAGGTCTGCAGGTGTGCGTCATATGAGGCCCCGCCTTAAATGGAGCGCGATTTCTGCCAAAGATTTGGAAATTGGTCCGTGCGCAAAGCATTGTGGGGATTTTAAGACCGCGGAGTCTACACATGTGCAGCCTCGAAATTTCCCGCAACGAAGTACGCCGCCGGCCTCGCTAGAATTCCAAGTATGCTGGACATTGGAACAGTCCTTCGGCGGGACTCGATGACATAGTATCCTTGAAATAGTGGCTCTGGAGCAGCCTTCCTCGACATTGAGAAACACCCACACACACATGCAGGAACATGCGCACGTCCACAAGGGGACACACACACACACACACACACACGCACACACACCAGATACTAAAGATTGGCTACGTCATTCTGGTTAAAACATGTAGAGAGAAGGGAGTCTGTCTCTCTCTCTCTCACACACACACACACACACACACACACTGCACACTACACACTATACACACGCATTTGATCGTTACAGTACATAACTGCCAATTGACTGCAGTCCACTAATGACTCTTACAATATCATGCATGCATACACACACACACACACACACACACACACACACACACACACACACACACACACACACACACACACACCAGCTACTAAAGACCAGCTACGTCATTCTGCTTAAAAAAACATGTAGAGAGAAGGGAGTCTGACACACTACACACACACACACACGCATTTGATCGTTACAGTACATAACTGCCAATTGACTGCAGTCCACTAATGACTCTTACAATATCATGCATACACACACTACATACACACACGGCTTGCAAGCTATAATACTCCCTGTAAACCCCCCATTAGTCCCAAGACACACACAGACACACACACAGACACACACACACAGACACACACTGAATTCCAGTTGTGTGTATACAGATGATATATTAGCATGCAGAGTTAGACGTGGCCTCTGACCTCAGTTCCTGTTTCTTCTGTGTTTACCTCAGTGACGGCTGTATCATTTAGAATAAATGAATGCAGCTTCCTTCTCCTCACACGCTCTCTCTCTCTCCTCTAACTCTCTCTCCTCTCCTCTCTCTCCTCTCTCTCCTCTAACTCTCTCTCTCCTCTAACTCTCTCTCTCTCCTCTAACTCTCTCTCTCTCCTCTAACTCTCTCTTTCTCCTCTCCTCTCTCTCCTCTCTCTCTCTCCTCTAACTCTCTTTCTCCTCTCCTCTCTCCTCTAACTCTCTCTCTCTCCTCTAACTCTCTCTTTCTCCTCTCTCTAACTCCTCTCTCTCTCTTTTCTCTCCTCCTGCAGGAGTTGATGACCAAATTGATCACAGAGACCCCCGACCATCCGATCCCCTTCCTCATCGATCACCTTCAGACTAAACAAGGCAGTCCGGGGAAACTTCACAGAGCTCTTTCTGGATCCGCTGCTCTGTGGGCGCAGAGCTCTCCAGGTGGGCTGCAACACACACACACACACACACACACACACACACACACACACACACACACACACACACACACACACACACACGTACTCATACTCTGCATGCATGCAGGATGTACACACATGCAGTGTAAGTGATAATGTGATAATTTCCTTGACCAATGTCTTGTCCTAGTTTTCCTTATCTTGGTAATCATCTCCTCTGACCTCAGACTGACCCCCTCATTATATTGTCTAAAAGTGTATATTTTAAAGAGAATTTTAATATCTTCTGACCCTGTATGTCCCCAACACTTTCTCTGCATCTGTGTTTTCCAGAGATTTGCATGACTGGACAGTCTGAGCAGTAATTGTTTCTATCTCTCTCCCGACAGAAAGCAAAAACCCTCGCAGGGATAGCAGCGGCGGCTACGAGAAGCCGTGGCAAATCCATCCAAAGAAACCCAAAAAGTCCAAGAGTGACCTTGCTGTGTCCAGCATCTCACCCCCCTCCCCCGAGTCCAAGTCCTGTGAGTTTCTTTATGTTATTCTCAGCTTAGTTTTACATTTACTGGATGTTTTATCTGGGGTTTAGAGTGGCCGACAAACGGCCCAAATCACTTCCATGAGGAAGGATACAACCTGCACATTCAGCAACTTGAGGAGACATGCAGCATTTAGAGAACATTCAGCAACTTGAGGAGACATGCAGCATCTAGAGAACATTCAGCAACTTGAGGAGACATGCAGCGTTTAGAGAACATTCAGCAACTTGAGGAGACATGCAGCATTTAGAGAACATTCAGCAACTTGAGGAGACATGCAGCATTTAGAGAACATTCAGCAACTTGAGGAGACATGCAGCGTTTAGAGAACATTCAGCAACTTGAGGAGACATGCAGCGTTTAGAGAACATTCAGCAACTTGAGGAGACATGCAGCGTTTAGAGAACATTCAGCAACTTGAGGAGACATGCAGCATTTAGAGAACATTCAGCAACTTGAGGAGACATGCGCAGCGTTTACTAAAAGCTGCAGAAACCAAACGCTGCAAATACAAAACGCTGAAGAAGCTCAAAACACAACGGAGACCAGGGGACACTAAAGAGTGACGCACACAGCTGGGAGACCAGGGGACACTAAAGAGTGACGCACACAGCTGGGAGACCAGGGGACACTAAAGAGTGACGCACACAGCTGGGAGACCAGGGGACACTAAAGAGTGACGCACACAGCTGGAGACCAGGGGACACTAAAGAGTGACGCACACAGCTGGAGACCAGGGGACACTAAAGAGTGACGCACACAGCTGGAGCGCTTGGTGACGTTCAGGATGATAAAGCTGAACAACTGTCTCTGTCGTTGGAAACGTACCTAAAATGTTTTATTTGATTTGAACAATGTGATCACATGACTCCTTCCCATATGACTACGTTAGCCAGCTAGCTCCAGCATGTCTGCAATAACTGTTTAGTGAACGCTGCGCATGTCTCCTCAAGTTGCTGAATGTTCTCTAAACGCTGCGTGTGCTGTCCAGTTGCTGGAGATGTTTCTTCATGTATTTTGATTTGTCTTTTTATATTTGCATCCTTTCTCCTGATGTTTTGCACCTGTCACTCTGTTGTGACTGCACCACACACACAACACACACACACACCACACACACACACACACACACACCCTCGTCCTACACACTTTCATTACCTGTTGAACCCCAATTACACGCTCCGTTGGGTTCAATCTCCATTTGAAATGTGATGTAATTATATCAAAGTGTTCAGTCCGCCGCCCTGCAGATGAGTTCATTACTTACTCTTTTTACTCTGAAGACGAGCTGCAGAAGATGAAGAACTTTCATTTTAGCTCTGCAATCAATGGCTCAGTTCTGAAGGATGAAGAGGAGACAAAGAGGCTGGGTCAAACTCGGACCATTAATAATTGAACTTAGCGCTCCGTCTCTGCCACACCGAGGCTATTTCAGTCAGCACGCGGGTTAGAGCAGGAAGTGTCCGGATAACCCGAGAGGAGCTTTGATTTAAAGTCACATCAGAGACCCGCCGTGCCGTGCCGTGCCGTGCCGTGCCGTGCCGTGCTGTGCAGAGCTCATGGAAGATTGAAATCAAAGCGCTGCTGCTCATCATTATTGTATCAGCAACACAACAAACAGCACTCTGATCTCCACTGTGAGTCTTCATCGTGAGTCTTCATCACTGCGAGGACACTCAGATCCTACAATATTTCCCTTTTAGAAGTACCTAGAGTGCATTACAAGAAAACTGGAGAGGCTGCTTCCTGTTTTTATATCGCCCCAAACTGTGGAAGTCCCATTTGATCTCAGAACAGCAACTTCAATTGGAGTAAAACCAAACTGTAAATGGTGGCTTATAATTTGGGCATTTGTTCAGTCGTATCACTGTTCATGTTTGATCGTTTTATGGTTCAGTGATATAACTCTTTCTGTTTGTTCATACCCTTGTTCCCTTGTTCATACCCTTGTTCCCTTGTTCATACCCTTGTTCACAGCTCAGTCAGAGTCTGAAGTGATGATGTTTTGAGATCACCATTGCACAAAATGTGTAAGCACTTTCTCATGTACATCAGCAGAGCACTACTTGGTTGCTTGTTGTTCTACATTCCTGCTTTTTGCATCCATATCGGACTCTTTTTTAATTAAAACTCAGTCGTGTTGGAGCGTTTGCTCGTCAGATTAGTCCGGAAGTTTAGGAGAAATGATGCAGACGCTATAGGCAGGAAGTCGCACACACACACACACACACACACACACACACACACACACACAGCGCACCACACCACACCACACCACACCACACACACCACACCACACACACCACACACCACACACCACACACCACACACCACACACCACACACCACACACACCACACCACACCACACACCACACCACACCACACACACACACACACACCACACCACACACACACACCAACACCACACACCACACACCACAACACACCACACACCACACACACCACACCACACCACACCACACCACACCACACCACACCACACCACACACCACACACCACACCACACCACACACCACACACCACACCACACACCACACCACACACCACACCACACCACACCACACACACCACACACACACACACCACACACAACACCAACACCACCACCACACCACACACGACACAACACCACACCACACACACCACACACACACACACCACACACACCACACACACACACACCACACCACACCACACCACACCACCATACACCACACACACCACACACCACACACCACACCACACCACCACACACCACACCACACACACACTCTGGCTTGCATCCAGGTAGACTTTGTTGTTCCTTCCCACCTTGACACAGATCCACTATAACCTTTCACAATTAAAGCCCGGGACATATTAGCTTCATTGTTCTGTCACACATCCAGTGTTTAAAGGCCTTTTTTATTTGTGGTGTGTGTGTGTGTGTGTGTGTGTGTGTGTGTGTGTGTGTGTGTGTGTGTGTGGTGTGTGTGTGTGTGTGTGTGTGTGTGTGTGGTGTGTGTGTGTGTGTGTGTTGTGTGTGTGTGTGTGTGTGTGTGTGTGTGTGTGTGTGTGTGTGTGTTGTGTGTGTGTGTGTGTGTGTGTGTGTGTGTGTGTGTGTGTGTGTGTGTGTGTGTGTGTGTGTGTGTGTGTGTGTGTGTGTGTGTGTGTGTGTGTGTGTGTGTGTGTGTGTGTGTGTAGTGCCGCGGTCCATCGAGTGTCCGTCCTGGGACTGGAGGGAGAGCCGGGACTTTGACGAGCTGAACCACATCCTGCAGGAGAGCAAGAAGCTGGGCAAAGCTCTGGAGAGTCTGTCCCGCAGTGAGTCCGAATGTTAATGTTTTACAAACATTATAGGGACGGTTTGGACGAGAAAATCTGAAGATGTGCGGCTCTTATCCCTCTAGATGTTTCTCTAAATATGTGTGGCTCTTATCCCTCTAGATGTTTCTCTAAATATGTGTGGCTATTATCCCTCTAGATATTTCTTTATGCAGGAACTATAAGGACCTTTCTTTCATTGTTGTAAAGCACTTTGAATTGCCTTGTGTTGAAAGGTGCTATATAAACTTGTCTAAAAGACACTGTGAGGAAACCAGATATTTCTCTAAAGATGTGCGGCTATTATCACTCTAGATATTTCCTTATGCAGGAACTATAAAGCGTTGACCTTTCTGTAAAAGTCACTGTGAATCCTGAGAGGAAACCAGATATTTCTCTAAAGATGTGCGGCTATTATCACTCTAGATGTTTCTTTATGCAGGAACTATAAAGCGTTGACCTTTCTGTAAAAGTCACTGTGAATCCTGAGAGGGAACCAGATATTTCTCTGTGATTTAAAACATCTTCTCCTCTCTGCAGGCATCGCCATTTCTGACGAGCTGGACCAGGTACAGTCTTTATAAACTCTCACACACACTGATCACACATCAAATAATGACAAAATGAAACATAACCCATTGGGATTGTGTGTTCCTGTTCGTGTTGTACGAGGCGGATATGAAACAACTTCTTGAAACATATTTGAAAATGTCTCACAAGACACATCTGTGTTTCTGCAAAATGCCTCAATTGCTCTCTGATTGGATGATATTACAGATCCTCAGTGAGCATTTCCTCTGCAGATGCTTCAGAGTGTGTCTCACACTTTGTCCTCGGCATTAGGACATGTCTCCGTCCTTGGCTCTTCGCCCGGAGACTCTCTCTGAAGGACGGGGAGGGAATACTGATCACACAGACCATAATATCTGATCCTGTCCTCGATTCAGACAAGCAGACATATCTATGAGCGTGAGGGATGTTTACTCAGACGGTTCGGTGCTTTTATTTTGAAGGGCAGAGTCTTGGTTATCATTTCTTTA
>CM062285.1:2444861-2459861 GCA_031216635.1 Dissostichus eleginoides
ACAGATTAGGATGAGAGGGTGTAATTAATATAGCAGCACAGTTATTATTACACATGCACATGTTGTCTCAGCAGCTGAAAGCATGTTATTATAGATGAGGATTCATATTTAAAGTACTTTAGAAAAGATTCAAAGGTTTGAACAATAGCGTAGTTGTTGGAAATGCAAGTCTTAAGTTCCTCCTGCAGTGCAACATACAATATACTTGGGAAAAAGACATAGAATAGTGCAAATGACCCCAAAAATACAAAAAAAACATCTGCAAGAAACAATGGTGCAAGTAGAATACAGGAATAAAGGAAAATGCATGAGAAAGTGTGGAAATAATACAAATCTGGTTCATTTTGAGTCATTACGTCTTCATATTCCAGTCAATAGCCATAGCCCTGACTCTTCCTCTGCTCTCCTCCTCCTCCGTCTCAATATACTTAAGAAAAATACCTAAAATTGTGCAAATTATCCCAAAAAAAACCCATAAATTAATGCAAGAAGCCATAGTGCAAGTAAAATGCAGAGAATGAATACAATGTGCCTGAGAAAGTGTGTGGAAATAATACAAATCTGGTTCATTTTCAGTCATTACGTCTTCATATTCCAGTAAATAGCCATATCCCTGACTGTGTCTGCCCTCCTCCTCTTCCTCTTCCCCCTCGTCTCATATTCCAGTCAATAGCCATACCCCTGACTGTCTTCTCTCCTCCTCCTCCTCCTCTCTCCTCCTCCTCAGTATGAAGATGGAGACGAAGAGTAAAGGTCTGAAGGAGCAGCAGCAGCATCACAAGAAGCTGCTGGCGGCCATGTTGTCCCAGGACTCCTTCGACTCGCTGCCCCCACCCCCCGGAGCCGAGGAGGACATGGAGGACGAGGACGAGGCCATGGAGCTGCTGGGTAATTATCTACAGAACACACACACACACACACACACACACACACACACACACCACACACACACACACACACACACACACACACACACACCACACACACACACACACACATACCCCTCCCACCCTGGACACAAACTGTTCCCCCCCCTCCCCTCTGGCAGGAGGCTGCGCTCCATCTGGACCAGAACCTCTCGCCACCTGAACAGTTTCTTCCCCTCCGCTACCGGCCTCTTAAACGAGGCCCGGCCCCCCCGCTGACACTTTACCTCTGCTGCATCATAGACTATATGCATTACATTAATGCACACAGTGTCATACTCCTTTCTGCACATATTCTGATTTCACATTTCATAGTTTATATGCAAAATGTCATTCATAGAATTCTATTTCTATTTCTTGTTTTTTATATTTTATGTCTGCACCATGACATCAAGTCAAATTCCTAGTATGTGCGAACGTACCTGGCAATAAACCTGATTCTGATTCACACACACACATTATTAAAGTGCAATGCATGAACACAGGAGGGAATATTCCAAAATGAGTCAAGCTTAACATAAAATGCATTTTAAATTGCTTAAAAAGTCAAAATCAGTCCTTTTTCTTCAGTTAGAATGCAGAGAAAAACATCTGATTTAACACAAAAATAACGAGAAATATATATTTTTTTAATCACAATATCAAACTGGAAAAACAAGTCTTAAAAATATAAAAAATATGAGAAAATAACTTTTTAAAGAGCAATTTAATCCTAAAAAATATGCACTTATTGTACTTTTCGCAGTCTTTCTCCTACAATCAGATTTATTGCACTAGCAGCTCTTTTTAAAAGTTCAGAAAGAGTCTGCTTTTCCACAAATGGAGCTCGATATGAAGTCACATCCCTCTCCCCTCAGATCTCTGACATGCTGTCCTCTCTGAAGAATAACACCGACTCTCTTTCTGTTCCCTCGTCTCCAACATGTCGCCCAATTAGAGTCCTTAAAGTCCTTCAGTGTCTCCGGAGCTTTCTGCTGTCACAGCTCTCACATCCTTTGCTCCGTTAGCTCGTTAGCTCGTCTCTTTCTATCTGAAAGGTCATGTGTCTCCATCGATGTGAGGCAGAGAAGATGACGGTTTTTTATTGTACAATGCCTTTTCTTTAATTGGGATCACTAAAGTACTTCTTATCTTATGACTCTGCAGCAAATGAGAGGTCTTACTCTCAAAGATACTCATAGTTTTTTATAGTCCAAATACTACGTAAGGATGCAGCTAACTTGTTTTCTAATAATATGTTTATCTGCTGTTTTTCTAGACATCACACTTCCATAAAGTCCAAGGTGGTGTCTATAGATGTCAAATATATTCACATTTTTGCAGAAAAAGGACTTAATGAATATAAATCTGATATAAAGATAGCTGGCGATTACTTCATTTGTTAATTAACTAATCACTTTAGTCGATTTATTCCTGCAGCTCTGTATTCAAATGTATTATTATCTTTGAATTGAGCTAATGTAGCATCACTATATATAATATTACTCATAACATCAAAAAGTTGGCGAATTATTCATCCGTTGATCTGATAATTGATTAGTCGACTCATAATGAAAAGATACCAATAGAAAAACATGTCTTTAAATAGCTTTGACGACTTGAATCAATGTTTCTGTTTCCATGAATTGCCTAATTGATGCTACACCATGCAGGGCTTCAAAAGTAAAAGAATAAACCCTTCAAATGTATCCCGAAGTTTCCTGGAGAACCGATGCAGGACGGCTCAAATGTGATCTCTAGTTTGATCAAGTTTACAGTTTGTCTGCAGCATTTTGTAAACACTTGGGTTCGTGAGTGGGCTTGAGTGTTTATCCAATCCAACTTTATTTATATAGCTCATTTAAAAACACCAAAGTGCTGTACATCAATAAATATATAAAAAACAGCATGAATACATTTAGACAAAACCCAGGTGTATGTAAGTGTTTATGCAGGTGTATAGTGATTTAAAAAGTGGTTATTCTATAGAAAATGAATGCATTGTTTCCCTTTTTAAATCGAAGAGTAATTGGAGGATGTTGGAGGCGTGTTATATAGTTGCTAAGGCTGACATCTAGTGGTTAAAAGGTGGAGTTACAGCCTGTTTGGAGGCATTGAGCCAGGTAGAAAAGGAACAGTTCACCTAATAGAGAGGCTAATAAGTAATAACTAGAGAATGCAATTCCTGAAGAAATTGCTAGTGGGAATGCTTGATGCTGAAAAGCTGACGCTGAACTGCTATGCTGAAATGTAATGTGTAAGAAGAAAGTGAAGACTTTAAATTGAAATGATACATGAACAGTGGGGGCTTGAATGTGTGATGAGAGAAGAAAAGAAAGTAAAAAGGCTTGGAAAAGCAGCAGAATATTTGAACTGCAAAATATTGAACTAACTTGATGGCGAATGATCTGTCGCCATGGCAACGGTATTTGATGACACCCCATAATACGCTTAGATGCGTTGATGGCTGCATCGTTACCAAACCTGTGAAGTTTTGGGCCGTTTGGAGCATTTTCACTGAAGTTATGAGAAAACCGTGTTTCATGGCGAGCATTGTGTTGCCATGGCAACGGCATTTGAAGAAATCTCAAAACTGTCCCTTAGATGTCTTCACGGCTGGACTGTTAGCACACGTGAAGTTTGAGCACTTTTTGAACGTTTTCATAGGAGTTAATGTAAAGCGACATCGTCTTTTATGGCGAGGGATGCGTTTCCATGGAAACGGCATATGATGACACCCCATAATTGACGTGGAGCTGTTGAGGGCAGGACCGTTAACCATTATCTGAAGTCTGCTGCTCTGAGCACGTCAGTTGGAGTTATGACATCATCGTGTTCCATGACACGAGGTGTCCAGAGATCAAAGGTTTCCATTGTTCTGAATGAGAGATAAAGCTCTTACATGGGAACGTTTTGTTGAAGAACCGTAACAGATATCGGTGAAATTTCAACGCGTGAAGCATCTCAAGAACTCTGAGCATCTGAAGTGTGCTTTTTGTGTACTTTCAGGTTAATAATGTGGCCTTTTTGGCAGATTAACTAAAGGTGTGCGGCTGCTGTGGTGGGGAAAGATGAGGCTGAACTTACAATGGGGTTTAATGGAGACATGTTGAAAGTTTTTGTCACTTCATGCCCTCAAGAGGCATTTTTTTAATTATTTTGCTTAATTATTTGTGATTTTTCAAGCTACGAGATGTTTTCCTACGTTTCTCATGAAAAAGTATGTCTCAGGAATGTAGGGTTTGGGAATTATGGCAGGTTTAAAAGAAAATATGAAGGCAAAATTAAATCTGTCCTCCACTCTAGCTGTGACATCACGCACTCTAAAATCTGAAGAAGGCCTCTTTACCAAGGTCTGAACAATGTGTAATATCTCTAAAAGTACGAATCAGATTTAAAAGTTGTTTAACACGAATAATGTCAGAAAGATGTGTAACATTTTAAAGTTGGAATGAGGTTTCTGAGTGAAAGTATGAAGGAGCAGTTAGCAGTTGAAGAAGGAGCAGTTAGCAGTTGAAGTCGCATGAAGATTGTTCAAGTCTGAAGAGTTTCTCCATTGACTTCCATGTTAAAAATGTGATGAATTATGGGATGTATCTCTGGAATTTTGAAAGTTATGAATAAGAAAAGTAATAGCCATCGATTCCCGACCGAGCTGAACGTTTTGATGTTTGAACGGAGTTTCTGCGATGTGGAATGTGGGAGAAGAAGAGGGCGCAAAATAACCCGGCGGAATAATAATAAAGAATTTCGTGCGTAGCAGAACAAGTAGTGGGAATGCTGTATCAGCATTCCCACTAAATGAAAGATAGATATTAGTATTCAGTGCTTGTATAACACCACAGAAGGAAAGGTTTACTGGAGCGCTCAGATTTAAGACGCTTTATTTAAAGACAAAGTTTGCATGCCAGCTGTTTCTGCGACAGTGCAACATATATTTAGGACATAGAACAAATACAACAGATATAATAGTGCAATAGAATGTTTTGAGACGTGCAAGTAAATACAAATAAAATAGAAATAGTTCAAGAACAATGTGCAGACGCTGGAGTTCAGAGGCTTTAAGAGACTGGGAGGTGCTGATCATCCACTGGGGGGCAGGAGAGGACCAGTTAGTGTGTAACACCAGAGAAAAAACAGCGTAAGAAAGCAGGTTCAGAAGAAAGTCAGACTGTGTTTCACCAGATGTCGTCCTGCAGCAACTGGATACGGATCTTATGAGAGTTTTAAATGTTAATCCTGGCTACAGCACAAAGCTTTAACACAATTATAGAAACCAAAGACATGGCTTTAGGTGGATTTGTTTTGTTCTTTAAAATCAGCTTTATTGATTCCTCCGCGCCGTGTTTTCATTCGTTCTGCTCTGAATATTAGCCACAGTCCAAAACCATATTAAACATGACTCACATGTTCTTGGAAGATTGTCAAAAAGAGACCACAGATGAGAAATAACACACACACAGTTCAGTGAGTGTGTGTGTGTGTGTGTGTGTGTGTGTGTGTGTTTTCTTTATCAACGTCAACTCAGACTAGGTTGCAAAAGACAACTTTAGGACTTCTTCTCTAGCGCTTATAATAACTGTCAGAGAGTCCTTGGAGCCTGCAACATGGCTAGTGACACATGTTGCCTCCTAAGGCCTTTTTGCACCAGTGTCTTAATGGGAAATACTGGAAATCTGATCAGGTGGAGGACGTGCGGAGATACAATAGCTTTCTTTCCTTTTTTTAAGAGGACGTGAGCCAATTTTTACCACCCTGAACTTTAAGTGCGGACTCTTTGGAGGTCATGTGACGCCTCAGAGTTCAGTATTTTATTGTATCACCACATACCAGAAAGAACTAATAACAATCAGGTGTCAGCTGTTCTGTTTTCAGGGCAAATGTCTGCATGCTAACACGCTGAACTGAGATAAAGAGCATGGTCAACATTATAAATTATATTACATAACATTATACCTGTTTAACATCATCGTAGCCAGCATGTTAGCCTTAGCATTTAGCATGTCTGTAGACAGGTGTGTAGCTGCTTTCTATTGAAGTGATTCTACTTAATATGTTTTATATGTAACACAAGATCCTTTATTGATCCACGCAGGGAAGTCAGGTGAAAGGAATAAGATTGAAACACAGGATAAGACAGATAATTTCAATAATTCTGAGTATTAGAAATATATATTAGCGTGTACGGCAAGAATAAGTCCAAAGGAAGCTATATACGTGCAAATATAAGATGCATCTTGTTGAATATTTAGGTTTTAAAGCTTGGTTGTGCAGCCTGATGTCTACTGGCAAAAAGCCGATTTGTTGTGGGGTGATGACTCTCATTTGATAAGATTATAATCAGCATGGAAGCTAATAAAGATGATGTGTTAGGGTGCAACAACAGAACGCTAAACACTCTCACTGTTTGGAAAGATTGTGCATTTTATTCCACCTGCAGAGAAACCTGTAGTACATTTGTAACACATGGCTGCTCAGTGCTAACAGCCTCAGGCAGACAGACTGCAGACGAGCCTGACGCCACACACACACACACACACACACACACACACAAACACACACACACACACACACACACACACACAACACACAGGGACAAAGCAGTTTCCCTGGAGACGGAGTAAACACAGCGCAGCTCCATCAGGTTTTGGTGCACGTTGCTTCGGCACTAAATCTGTCACTTGAAAGCTTTTTTGGTTTCACCTCTGACGGTTTTCCCCTCCGTGATGCAAAGAATGTGGCCAGTAAAGAAAGTCTTAACTGCGCCCAATTTGACGCCTGTAAAAGCCTCCGTGGTGCCGACGGATCCGCTAATCGAGAGGCAAATTGCTGCGGTGTTTCTGCAATTATTCCCCCAAAAAAAGAAAGCACAGACAGAATCATCTCAGAGAGGAATTTGAACTCCTGTGTTGTGACTACTGCAGACAGACAGAAGCAGCCGATAGAGGATCTCTGCTCTGTTATCTGCAGCCAATGAATGCATGCTTTGTGTTTAATATCTGAAGTAATAACGAGGCTTGTGAGTTATAGTCTTGATGCAGTAATTGGGTGTAATCAGTAGTCTGTGTGTGTGTGTGTGTGTGGTGTGTGTGTGTGTTGTTTGCTGCTGTTCCATGTGTTTATCACAAACAATCAAGATGAAATATGTACGTCGTTTAAACTCCAGTTCTCCATGTTTGTTTTATGTGAAATGAAACGTTATCGCTCCACTATCTTTCCAACATCTCTGCAGACTCTTCGTGCTCAGGCCCGTTCACGTTTTGATGGATTACTTTATTATTTTATATCTGATTCAAATCATTATGAAGTAATTCATTAGATTTACAGCTTCATATTTAGCAATACATAGAATTTCTGTCTCCTGCTGATTCCTCTGATGTCCAGCATCCTGTTTTTTAACCTCTTCCCTTCAGCTCTTTTTCTTTTACAGTTCAGCACTAATTAGGTTTAAAACTAATGTTAGTTGTCCACAGCTGACGTTAAATCGACCGGACTACTTTCTGCGGATTGATATGACCGCAAATAGTCCCCTTAATCCTCCTTAGTCTTTTCTGCTTAGCAACAGTCTGTTATCGAGTATTAACAGCCTCTGAAATGTCCAAATTGACCAATCAGTAACGAGTATCCACCTTAACTGTGTAGTCAAGACATTTCAACTCAAAGGAAAGAATCACCTGCACTTCATTCTTACTTGTTTTTTCATGCTGGTTTTATCAAATTAAATGCAATAGCTCTTCTGTCATCATCTGTGTTTGTGCAGGCATGTGTAATTATTATATTATAAGTGATTTGATATTGTTTTTTTGGCTAAACAAGCCCGCTATGATCAGCTGCTGCTTCTTTATATTGACTATGCGTTACATTTTCTTCTTTAAAGATCTCCTACAGCTCCATATTAAGCCATAAATAACATTTCTGTTTGATAAATCCCACCCACACACACACACACACACACACACACACACATGCTCAGTGTCATTATAGTGTGTATGTGTGATGGTTGCGGTCAGAGAGTTAAAAGCAGTGATGAGACTTTCTCCATCTGACTCTGATCAGAGGGGGGGTCGGGGGGGGGGGTGGAGGGGGGGTCGGGGTGCGATTGAAAGTCGAGACATAATTCTGAAATGTAATCTGGAATATTGTTTTTATTACAAAGCCAAACAAAATGTGTCTGAGCCGCGCCGCACATCAAAGAGCGACGACTAACCGACCGAGCTAATGTGAAACAAATGGTGTGTGTGTGGGTGGGTGTGAAACAAATGGTGTGTGTGTGTGTGTGTGTGTGTGTCACATCTCTCATTGAAGACTGTTAACTACAGTTATGTGCCAAGTAGAGACGTTACAGGTGAATAGGGTAAATATTTAAACTTAAAGATATCACCATGAAACTTCCTACAAAGATTACTGATATCTATATAAATATTTGTTGTATTGCGAGTTTTCTGAGAACGTATGTTTAAATATGCAATTCTGGCTTTATGTTTTAATATCTGGATAAAGCCAGCTTCAAATCCAGAGGGATACTTCTTTGTATATCTCTAGAAATCAGAAGATACTGCCATAAAAAGTCCTTTCCTGCAAGTTTCTAGATGTGAAATGTGATGTCACTAATCTGCAGGCTTTGGGGTTGTTGTAGTTTCGTAAACTGAGACATTTACGATATGTTTGGTGTTGAAAATGTCAGAAAAGAAATTCGACTTTTTAAATGTCTTCTTCTGTCCAACAGACAATCCAGATCTCATGTAACTTTAAGACACTGCAACCAGAGATCTATTTCACTTCAAATCTGACTTTAGGTTATAGAAATGTCTCCGATAAATGCTCTACTGATTGACTGTTGGATTAACTGTCATTATATTGTCTTTTTTGCCTCTTTTCGGTCGTTCGCTGGAACATAATGTGTGTATAGATGAGTGTGTAAGAAGCTTCAGAATAAGAGGAGGAGGAGAGAAATCTGGCTTTAAAGATATGGATATTCAAATTCTGACATGTTGTACAAAACAATGCTAATAGGGCATTACGTAGTGCTAACTTTAGGAGAGACCTGCAGACTTAAACAGACAAAGTTAGTGAAATAAACTCCTGCATGGGTTTTCTTTCCACTCGTCTGAAACTAGCCCTGTAATGGAAACTAAATGCACGTCTCCTCACAGCTCGTTCCTGAGTGATTTCCTCCGTTTCGTTGCATGCGTGTCTCTCGTCTCCACGGTGGTGCGTTCAATGTTTCCACTCTGCATGCATCTGTCAGCGAGTCGTAAGGCCAAGGTGTATATTAAGTTATTTGTGAAAGCAGCTCACTAATTAGGACCCGGAGAGCCAGTCTGTCTAAACAACATGGAATTACACGGAGAGGTTTTCTGACTGAATTCCTTCTCGCTCTGGCCTTTTGTTGGGATTGCATCGCTCACATAGTTTCCATTTCCCCCCCTTTTGCACCTTATTTATCGTCTCATGGGATCTTATGCACGGCTGAATTGAAATGTGACAAACGGGCGAGTGTGGACGGATGCTTGTTGTGTCTAGACGGAGACTCAGGGAGACGCTCTGTAAACTTATCATGGAGGTATTGTGAGAGAGAATACACTGTGCGACTCAACGTGGTTAAAAAGTTAGTTTTTTTAGATAACGCTGCAAAGATAAGGCGACAAAAATCTGATTCTTTGGATGAATAAACCATTTCTGCAGCCGTATTCAGGCCTGTTGTCAGCAGTGTGATTCAATGAGGGTAACAACTTGTATACATGCATCAACAATGGAAAACTGAACCCATTAAATGATCATTAGGAGATCAATCATTCACCCTGTGTCACCTTACATTTCTGCAAGCCTCCACGGTGAACAAATAGACAGAAAAATGTCATACAACTCATGCAGAATAAGTCACATGCTCACTACTTCACAAACACATGACTTTAACCTAAAAGCATACTAATTAAGACACTAACACGTAGTCTCAGATGTGTGCGATACATAGTCCAACGTTTATTTAATAGCACGTTTTTGAATCTGTGGAAGTTTTCTTAAGGAATTCAAGGTAGCAAGGGGTGAGTTAATATGATTGAAATGCTCATTTTGTGGGTGAAGTATTGCCTTAAAGCCTGTACTTGGAGAGGTAAGAAGATGTAAGCTATTGACAGTGAGCAGCGGCAGGACATGAGGTAGTAGTTTGCAGATAATTGCTCTTCTTTATCCACAAAAACATGCAAAACCCAGCTGTTATTATTTGTCCTCTCTTCTCTCATCTGGCCAAAAGCAGGATTAGTTGCAGCAGTGGAACGAAATGTTCTTCCGAGTCTTTTTATTCAGACTCAGTGTGATCTGTTTTATCTATGGGATGCAATTCTCTAAAGCACAGAGTGTGATCTTACTGCTGGATCTGCTTCAGAGTCAGAATTATTCCTCTGCTGTTTCATGCAAGCTGCAGAAATGTCGAGTCATGCTTTGTACTTTTGACCCGGAGAGAATCTGGCATCATGCATTAGTCCGTCGCCAAAAAGACGGGATAATTAGCGGAGGATTGTATGAAGCCGTTTGCAGGATATTCCCACGAACGGTACATTTCCACAGTGTGTGTATCCTGTGATGAATGGGACATTTAATATTCTCTCCTGAAGGGATTCACTGTAATCTATCTGTCCTCCAAACACTGAAGATGTGTGAGCGACGTGACTGAGAAGGTGTTGAAGGTCTTCCTGATTTCACATAGATATTTAGTTCCTTTGCCAACAGTATTTAGTGATAAATACTACATGCATAATGTAGAGAAAGGTTGTATTGATACACCAACGTGTTGACCTTTTATTCATTTAATTACTTTGCAAATTGAACGAGGCCAGCAGGAACAAAAGACACAGAAATAAATCTGATTTCTTTCTTTTTTTCTGACCAACTTTTTAATACATTTTTCAAGCCTTCTTCACAAGATGGCACGGACATACAGATACCAATTAAACTGATATAAATACAGAAAAATACAACTTTATCCTACCAGATAAACCAGACGTTGAGCAAGTCATTTATATTTCAATAAATCATAATATCCCAAATTATTTAAATGTTCATTTTTGTATTTTTTGACGCATTTTAACTCATAGAAATCACATTTTAATTCACTCTAAGCCACATATGCTAACCTACCATACAAGTTAAACAAACATAAATACAGAAGAAGATAACTTCCTACTAAACCAGACGTTGGCAAAGTTATTCATATTTAAATAAATCAAAAAATATCCTTTCTCCCCAAATATTTAAATGTCATTTTCTAGACGCATTTTCACTAATATAAATCCCATTTAAATTCCCTCTAAGCCACATACGTTAACCTCACAATGGAGTCGACGGAGAGGATGAATAATGTCAGCAGGTTCATCATCTAGACACCATGAACTTCAGTCTTCCTGAATCCTCACTCACGTTCTTCCTCTTTTTAAGATGTGATTTTCCACAGAAACCAGAGAGGTAACGTGATCTCTGAGCGACTGTGTGTGTGTGTGTGTGTGTGTGTGTGTGTGTGTGTGTGTGTCCTGCAGGCGACCTTGGCAAGGATCCGAGCGTTTTGACCGCTCGCTCTGTGCGTGACTCAACATGTGTTTAAAAATCTGCCATCAAAACAAGAGGTTTATTTCTCACAACATGGAAAACTACTGCAGCATTTTTCATCTCCCGAGGACGCTTCAAATGACTCAGTTTTATTTAACGTCAGACTCCTGATTCATGCTTTCTTTTCCCATCATGCACTGCAGTGTCTGAACATTTGACATTTGGCCGATGATCCTGTTTAGTCTTACGTTTCAAACGCCAAACTTTTTGAGATAAAGCAGACGTGTTTTGCAACGAGAGGGAGGAGAGTTTATTTAACATGAGGGAAAGTGCACCTGTTATCTGTGTGTGTGTGTGTGTGTGTGTCAGTGTGTGTGTGTGTGTGTGTGTGTGTGTTGACGTGTAACTGTCTGCAAACAGTGGGAACGAGAGATTAGAGGAACAATAGTGGCGTGTCTGATACATGTGGATTTCTTTAGAGAGTCAGAGGAATCTGTGTGTGTGAGTGAGCAGATGTTGACATATGTGTGGTGTGTGTGTGTGTGTGTGCGCGTGTGTGTGTGTGTGTGTAGAGGACACAGGGAGAGATCAGAAGAAAGTATTTTTCCATCTCCCCGTCTGATTCTCCTTTGCTGATCGTTGTTCTGTCCCGTGTCTCACCCTTCCTGTTGTCATCGACTCTCCTTACAACAAGTGTGTGTGTGTGTGTGTGTGTGTGTGTGTGTGTGTGTGTGTGTGTGTGTGTGTGTGTGTGTGTGTGTGTGTGTGTGTGTGTGTGTGTGTGTGTGTGTGTGTGTGTGTGTGTGTGTGTGTGTGTGTGTGTGTGTGTGTGTGTGTGTGTGTGTGGTGTGTTGTGGTGTGTGTGTGTGTGTGTGTGTGTGTGTGTGTGTGTGTGTGTGTGTGTGTGGATGTTTATTTGCTGTGAAGTGCTCCTCTTGGCTCTGAGCGTCGTATCGACAGCAGAGAGACCGCAGTGTGATTAATGACGCTCCTCTTCCTCCTCCTCTTCCTCTCAGAGGACGGAGGGCGTGACACAATAATGCTCTCATGTCACTCACTCTGCATTTCAATGTAAACAGAAAGAAGTCTGCAGGACTCACCATCTCAGAAACATGAACGTCTGAATAAAACTTGCTGATCTTTTGATAAATGTGGACACTTTGGAGAAATCTCTATCAAGGCTTAAAAACACACTAAAAAGAAGATAGCGTTGAGTTTCTCTGACACCTGGAGGGCTTCTGATGGAAGTTACAGAGGTCTTAGGGATGTTCGTTTGCTCTGAAGTGATGCTCTTGGCTCTGAGCTTCATATTAATGACTCCTCTTCCTCCTCTCCTCCTCCTCCTCTCTTCCTCCTCCTCCTCTTCCTCTCAGAGGACCTAGATGACCTCAGGATGGAGGGGGTGACAGGCCTCTCGTCTGGCAGTAAGTTCAGTCAGGGTCGCAGCTCGTACCAGACGGAGCCTCAGGCCAGAGTCACGCTGAACATCTGCTCCAGGTGCGCCAGGTAAATGCTTCCCCTTTACCTTCAGAGAGAGAGTGCTCCAGGTAAAGCTTCCCCTTACCTACAGAGAGAGAGTGCGCCAGGTAATGCTTCCCCTTACCTTCAGAGAGAGTGCGCCAGGTAGATGCTTCCCCTATTCTTACCTACAGAGAGAGAGTGCGCCAGGTAAATGCTTCCCTTACCTTCAGAGAGAGAGTGCGCCAGGTAAATGCTTCCCCTATTCTTACCTACAGAGAGAGAGTGCGCCAGGTAAATGCTTCCCCTATTCTTACCTACAGAGAGAGAGTGCGCCAGGTAAATGCTTCCCCTATTCTTACCTTCAGAGAGAGAGTGCGCCAGGTAAATGCTTCCCCTTTACCTTCAGAGAGAGAGAGTGCGCCAGGTAAATGCTTCCCTATTCTTACCTTCAGAGAGAGAGTGCGCCAGGTAAATGCTTCCCTATTCTTACCTACAGAGAGAGAGTGCGCCAGGTAAATGCTTCCCCTTTACCTTCAGAGAGAGAGAGTGCGCCAGGTAAATGCTTCCCCTTTACCTTCAGAGAGAGAGAGTGCGCCAGGTAAATGCTTCCCCTATTCTTACCTTCAGAGAGAGAGTGCGCCAGGTAAATGCTTCCCCTTTACCTTCAGAGAGAGAGAGTGCGCCAGGTAAATGCTTCCCCTATTCTTACCTTCAGAGAGAGAGTGCGCCAGGTAAATGCTTCCCCTTTACCTTCAGAGAGAGAGAGTGCGCCAGGTAAATGCTTCCCCTATTCTTACCTTCAGAGAGAGAGTGCGCCAGGTAAATGCTTCCCCTATTCTTACCTTCAGAGAGAGAGTGTCACGTTTTTCCTGGAGTTACAGGGACACATGACGCTTATTTTGAGGTGCATCCTTCTACTCTGGGTCTGTAATTGAACATGTTTGCATGCATTAATGGTCATTCTGTCTGTTTGACACCTGAATTCTCCCTCTGTCTGAAACGCCTCTCTCTTAGAGCTCGCATCACAAAAATAAAACCCACTGCTCGGATTGGCTTGAAAGAAAAAGGTCAATTCTCAAGGCGTTTTCTCAAAACTCTCTCTGTACAAAGCCTGTGATGTTTTTACACTTTAATCCACTTGAGTATTACAATGTTTGCAACATTTCAAGTAAATCATCATCACTTTTCCACTGGATAAACAAAAATCTAGTTTTGCTTTACGAAAACATTTTAATTTCGAGTGACGTAAAGAAAAGTCTTAAAACTAACGTGCCTTTAGTTTTAAGACCCCTGAAATGATATGACTTCAGTTTATACTACGGTAAAAGTTTCTTCTTGTTAAAGTATTTTCTCTTACCTTGAACACATCTAGAGGTCACGCCACACTTCCTGTCTGATCTGCAGCATCAGTGTGGAGTTTAAAAATGGCAAGAAACATTTTGATTCCAGGCGTTTCTCAAAACTCTCTGTACAAAGTGTTTGATGTTTTTCCTTCAATTTCTGTTGCTTTCCAAGTGACATTTAAAGAAATCTAAATATGGTTCCTTTAAGATGTGGAAACCCTAATATGATATGAATTTAAATACATTTTTAAGCTACAGCTACAACATTTTATTTCAGTTTTCTGTCAAGTTGAATTTCATCTCCAATGACGTCAAAAAAAGTCCTAAATCTAACGTGCCTTAAGCTTTAAGACCCCTGAAATGATAGGACTTTATACACGTTTATCTCCTCTGATAATCGTCTCCATTCTCACCTGTGTGTGTGTGTGTGTGTGTGTGTGTGTGTGTGTGTGTCACACACTTCCTGTCTGATCTGCAGTGTGTAGGTTAGTGTGATACCTGGGCAGGTGAGGGCAGAACCTCCCACCTGATGCCAGTATGTGATAAATGAGTATCTTTTCACTGAGATGCCAGCGCTGTGTTTCCTATCAGCTTTCATTCAGCCTCCATCAGCTGTGGGATGTTTTCAGAGCTGCAGCAGCTATCAGATGGTTTCAAGCGAATACTTTATCCCTCTGGATTATCTCAGAGAAAGCAGCCCTTTTTCTGTCTAACATGATTCCTTGAAATGTCAGACATCTGTTCCCCTG
>CM062285.1:2464861-2534861 GCA_031216635.1 Dissostichus eleginoides
TAGCTAACAATGACATTATTGTTCTATTAATATAAAGGGAGGTCAGGTACTCTTTAAAACAGCTACTAGTTATGGGTACTTTTTACTGAAGTACATTTCAAAGCCTCTTTACTTTCACTTGAGTAAAGAAGTTTAGTCAGTACTTCTACTTTCACCAGAGTATTTTTAAACACAAGTATCTGTACTTCTACTTCTACCAGAGTACAGTATAATCCCCACATCACATGCTGTTAATAAAACGCTGGTACCTTTCTCTATAATTACCCTCCAAAAACATACTCCTTTCTTTAAATAATTGCCCGATGTAAGTGTGTGTGAGACGGGGCTTTTTTTACGGCATGTTTTAAAGAAAAGGCGCTGCAGTGTGTGCAGCAGATGCAGAGTCTGCAGACTGAGAGGCGTCAGATTGAGAGAGTGAACGAGGGAAGGAGGGAAGGAGAGAAGGAGAGAAGGATCTGACATCCAGAGTGTGAGATATGAGGCTGAACACTCTGTACAGAAAGCAGAGAAACTGTGAAGAGACTTTGTAGATGAAAGGTAATCATAGAATAAATAGGCTTTCTTTTATACTTTACAGTTTTAGATTTCAGTTTTAAAGTCTTCTCCTTTTACTCATGTACAGTCATACTTAGTCTTTGACCTTTTTTAGTGATCTTATCTTAGTATATTGAGGGTGTGATGAAGCCAAAATGAAACGCAGGGTGAAAGATGAAGATTAAGTCCTCCTTATTTCTTAAATGACATTATGATCCTGTCTTTCTTTGGCTATAGTATGCTGACACCGTCACAGTGGGTGTGGGGTCGCTGTAAGTTGTTCCTTTGATGATCGCGCCACGTCTAACTCTATGCTGATTCATGAAGCTTCTAAATCTAACGTCCTCTTCTCCTCTGACCTCCACATTAACACACTTTATATATATAATATGATGTTTGTTGAGTAGCTGCAGAGTCTTAACTCTCTGAATGTTAAGTCCTGCACAATAACACATGAAGGCATCCCTTATGCAAAGTGCAGCTGATGTGTCTGCGTTTAATTGCTTTAGATTGGCTGTCTTTGAAAAGCTCTTTTGTAATAACCAATTAGCCTTAAGGGTATAGAAGAAGCATCTAGTGCTTTATGAGATCTACAGTATTTGGGAGAAACACAACAGTTGGAGTCTTACAGCATGAGGAGTTAAATAAAAAGGACATCATGATTGAATATTCCTCTTTCTGCAGCTCACCAACAAGTGGTTTAAATAGTTTCTTGACACGTTGCTCTGCTTATGAAGAAAGGATGCATGTCTCTCTCTTTATATTATTGTGATATTTAAATCCTCAGCACATTTCTTCCCATCGTGCGCTGCAGTGAAGCGTTGTTGCTGTCGGAGAGTAAACACTGCTAATCATTATTAGTCCTCCTCTTCAGGTGATAATTGCCTCATAAAGACAGAAAGGTTGGTGAAGCGGAGCGAGAACTGCTTCCATAGTTTCCTCTGAGAGCGTTTAGTGATGTGTTTTAATCACACTTCTCTCGGTGTGGGTGTTACCGCCATAAAACCTGCCGGGGGAAACTGCTAGAAATCAGATAATTAGTGACCTGTGTTTCATTGTGATGCTCTGTTTTATTTGGCAGCGTGTCAGAGATACTTGGCTGCGCTGGGGTTTGACTTTGTGGCTCCATTATCCTCCGTGAGATTTAAGAGCTTCACTTTTATTCCTGCATACGTTTGTTTAGGAATTCCAGATTTTCCATATTAGCGGTTTGACATCTGCGTGCTTTAGTGTGCCGTAAACTCTTGTGAGAATTCAACAAGTGTATATTTTATTTTCCTTTATATTCATTACCTATAAACGTTGGAATTTAAATCACCTGCAATTGCAAGTATTTTATCATTTCACTTCAGAGTAAGTCGTAAGGCGGGGGTTCGTTTAATCGGCATTTTAAGGGTTTTAAAAAACGTCTGCAAACCAAAGACACATTTCTGCCTTTTGCACGAATAAAGTGTCTTATAATAACCCTTAAGACCTCCTAAAAGCTACTTCTGCATATAGTTTGAGATGCATGCAGTGTTTGCCTAATGCCGTTTACATCTCACTGTTTTATTTTCAGAGACACTCCTTCTGTAGGGATAACAGAGATTTTAGCGTTTGCAGACCATTTACATGCACCAAAAGCTATACAACACACAAGGAGAGGGGAAAGGGCCTCTTTGAATCACTCCATATGGCATGTGTCATGGTTTTGATTTACTTATACTGCGGGTAAAAAACTCCAGGTACATGTATGGACACACCAAGATAATAAGTAACAAGTCATACAAAAATAAGGGCTGCTTTTTTCTGGCCAAATTCCTTCACAGGTGAGAAATAAAAGCTGTCATCTGTACCCCAAACTCACATAAGTTATGAGTGTGTGGACGCCAGTGCTGACTCAGCGTTTAATCTGCTGATTTAAATCCATTTAAAGACAACATCGCCCTAAATCCTGCAGCATGACATCACCCTGCCCTCACACAGATCCCCTTCATGACCGTAGTCCTTGTTACACTGAGGGGCTCTGCATTAGAGGTGCAGCCGTAACTCCTCTGGAACACTTCAGATCCATTCAAAAGGTGAACTCCAGATGTTCGGTTACACAGGGAAGAGGAGAGGAGGGGAGGGGAGGGGAGGAGAGGAGGGGATGGGATGGGAGGGGAGGAGAGGAGAGGAAGAGGAGAGGAGAGGGAGAGAAAGAGAAAGAGGAGGAAGAGTCCTTGTTACACTGAGGGGCTCTGCATTAGTACAAGGTGCAGCCGTAACTCCTCTGGAACACTTCAGATCCATTCAAAAGGTGAACTCCAGATGTTCGGTTACACAGAGAAGAGGAGAGGAGAGGAGAGGAGAGGAGAGGGGAAGAGAGGAGAGGAGAGGGGGAGAGAGGAGAGGAGAGGAGGGGAGGGAAGAGGAGAGGGGAGGAGAGAGGATGGGAGGAGGAGGAGGAGAGGGAGAGGAGAGGAGAGGAGAGGGGAAGAGAGGAGAGGGGAAGAGAGGAGGGGAGGAGGGAGGAGAGGATGGGAGGAGGAGGAGAGGGAGAGGAGAAGAGAGGAGAGGAGGGAGGAGGAGAGGATGGGAGGAGGGAGAGGAGAAGAGAGGAGAGGGGGAGAGAGGAGAGGAGAGGAGGGAGAGGAGAGGAGAGGAGGAGAGGAGAGGAGAGGAGGAGGAGGAGAGGAGAGGAAAGGAGGAAGGGAGGAGGAGGAGGAGGAGAGGAGAGGGGATGAGGAGAGGAATAAGAAAGGAGGAGAGGAGAGGAGGAAGAAAGGAGAGGAGAGGAGGAGGAGGAAGAGGAGGAGGAGTCATTAATATGAAGGTCACCATCAGCAGTCTACCCTTCAAAGTGTGCGATACAGCATCTCATCTTTACTCACACACCCCTTTATAAATAACATACATTTTCTGTCTTGTACGATTTGCACGTTTACCTTCTTCTGATGCTGATTTCTAATAAGGGAAAACCTCACCGTGCTCAAAAGGCGAGAATGACCAGAAGTTTATACGCCAATTTCAAACTAATGAAAGATGTGTGCATCTTAGACAAAAGCTGATTGATTACTGGATTCAATATTGTGTTTTTGAACGAGAGTAATCCATTCTGCTCGGACTAAACACACACTAACCACTTCCCAAACTCTATTATGTTTCCTTCAGACTCTTCATCTTCATGCACAGTCATGGGACTATGGTCTAAATCCAGATGCTGTGCAAGATCATTAGAAAGTTCCTCTGAGTAATGACTTCATGGTGGAGCCTGTAGAAAGCCCAGATCATTCTCATTGATCCTCCGTTTGCATCGCTCCTCTAACAGGAGACAGTCTGTTAGCATTCACCTCCACAGATAACATCCAGACACCAACAACAGGTCAGCTGCTACATGAGGTTTGTGAAAGCATGCATATTTACAGAAACACCTGGAAGACGTCAGTGAGAGAGGGGATAGAAAACCAGGGAGGATAGACGATGAGGAACTGAACAAAAGGACTTGGTTAGACGATAACGAGATGCAAAGAGGTTTCCCGTCATAGTTTAAAGCAGCTATTCTCCTCCTCCTCCTCCTCCTCCTCCTCCTCCTCCCTCCTCCTCCTCCTCCTCCTCCTCCTCCCGTTTGGATGCTTTAATCTGCACAGAGATGACTTTATGACTTGTGATTATATTAATGTCAGAGTTGTGTAACTCTCTGTGTGACAGGGAAGAGAAACGGGGGAAAAACCGACTCACAAACATCTCGTTTCTGCATGAATTGATGCCATGTTGAGAGGAGAGAAAGAGACAGGAGTTACGTGTGTGTGTGTGTGTGTGTGTGTGTGTGTGTGTGTGTGGTCAGAGGCAATAACCACACTCTGAGGATCACTGTAACATCGCCCTGCACACACCTGGGTAGCATATGACTAACACACACACACACACACACACACACACACACACAGACGAGTGTAGACACACACGGGTGAGCAGCCTTTTCTAGCAGGACTTATCCAAGGCACCCCGTCGAGCAATGGAGATGATTTCAAGAGAATGAGTTATACATATAGATGCAATGCCAGTCATTTTTGGAGACTGCTCCTTTGCAAAGCCAGACTTTCACGCAGACATATTGGATTGTGTGAAGCTATATCTCGTGTGTGTTCACCTCCTTACTTGCTGTCAGACATCCCTTTCTCACGGGGAAGTGGACACACCAGCCTTCGTTAACTATACAGTACTTAAGGCTCTCAGGACACAGGAGTCGCTGGTCTGTTCCCTGATTGGATGGTTAGGGAGTGTGTGTTATACTATTCAGAACTGCAAAGTTGCACAATAACACACTCTTACTTGCCAATAGAGCAGCGAAACAGCAGCAACTGTAAAGTAGAAGTACTGTTTTTGTGAATGAAGTGTGGTACACTTAGCGTGATATGGATTTTGCACAGGTCTGAACTTCCTGCTGCATCTACTCTAGGTAATAAACTGAGTATAGAAAAGTACTACCACGCTTTACAGCATTGAGGGGGAAGATGATCAGGTGTGTGAAGAGAGAAGACATCCTCATGCAGATCTTTGTGGACATGAGGATCTGATCTGCACGTGTGTGAGAGGAGAACATTGAATCATGAAGTTGTTCTTTATTCCAAAACAACACAGGTTCTGATTTCACTGAAGACAGAGGCTTCACACACACACACACACACACACACACACACACACACACACACACACACACACACACACACACACACACACACACACACACACACACACACACACACACACACACACACATTTATAGACAGTCATTTATACACCCTTGCATTGAAACAGCTGATTAGTGAAGGTGTGTGTTATGTGTGTGTGTGTTGCGTGTGTGTGAATGTGTGTGTTATGTGTGTGTGAGTGAAAATTGGATTTGTACGTCTTAATCTCAAGCTGATGGCTTTACTGCTGCTTCGCCACCACACCAGTGTTCCCATAGATCTACTGGTAGTTATAGAAGTATGTCGTGCACCACTACTGACGGTCTGGCGTCCCACAGTCAGTAAACGCAGCGTTGCGTCTTTCATCCTGTTTTTCTAAAGCTCATAAAATAATAATTGCCCTCTCTCTGTTTTTTCTTTCCTTCTCCAGATATGGCTGGGATATTTCCAGCCGTAGCTGAACATGATGTAAAGAGTTAATTGAAGGGTCTTTCTTTTCTTCTAATGTGACTTTTCTCCAGCGTCAGGGAGTCTGGGAGGCTGATCTGAAACCAGTGAGACGGGGCAGCGCTGGGGGGCCGATGCTGGGAGACCCCCTCTTCTCCAAGGAGCTGGAGAACATGGGCAAGCAGCTGGCAGGTGAGAGTGTGTGTGTGTGTGTGTGTGTGTGTGTGTAGAGGTTGCATCATGCTGAAATGTGCAACATATATATATAACAGCAAGTATGCGGCTGTAAACCATTCCCACAGTTCCCATTCCTTATACCCTGTGGATGATGCAGTGTGTGTGTGTGTGTGTGTGTGGGGACTGTAACTGTGCTACCAAGAATGCTCTTTATACTGCACTACATTTATAAGACTTACTTGCATTCAATAGTTCAACACTCATGTCATTTTGAGACTGAATTGGAACATTACAAAATGTTATTCGTGGCATTTTTTGTTATCATAACTCCTGCAGTCAGGCTCCTCTTTGTGACCTGTGTGTGTGTTTGTGTGTGTGTGTGTGTGTGTGTCTATGTGTGTGTGTCTGATCATAGAGTGTGTATCCACTTATGATCCAGATGAAAGCCCGCAGAGGAACGTCATGTGTCGCCCACTTGTCGTTTTATGTCCTCGAACGCATCTCCACATACCAGACTGATTCAGAGCACATTGATCAACTCTCTTCACACACACACACCACACACACACACCACACACCACACACACACACACACACACACACACACACACTGATTCACATACTGCAGCACACACACACACACACACCTCAGATGGCAATCATTTCTTCTTTGACGCCGACTCACTGAATATTGAGGCTTTGGGCTCCCAGCATGCACTTCACTGAAGCTGTTAGACGCTAATTCAACTCTTTCAACCTTTATTGGCTGCTAACACTTTCCACGCTCCCAGCCAGAGCCTCACTTTTCATCTTTACCCCAATTATAGCTGAGCAATCCCCCTCCCCGTCTCCTGTGTGATTTCTGGAGCTCCTGTGCACTTGTCTGGGTTTTTTCCCCCTAAAATAGAGATGAATTATTCCTCACTAGATGTGTTATTGAGGGATATGCACAAATACCAAAACTTAGGGTACGTTATTCCTGATATGATGCATTAGATTTGGGACTATGGACATATTCTAACACCTTTTTCCATTAAACTAAGACTTTTAGACTCTTTGCTCACATTTCATATAGTTAAGAGTCTGAAAGGTTTCCTGATGAATGATTTTTATTAATATACAGAAGCCGAAATACACAAGTAAACTTTTTTGCCACTTTTTGATCATCTGTGTGACTTTGGTGAATCATTACTGGTATGACGCTTTAGTTTTGGGTTGGATGAATTTACTTTTGGATGAATTTAACCCATTTTATAAAAGTGCTCAGTGCATCAGACTTATATAAAGACTTTTGCTCCTAAAATATTGTCAAAAAAAAGAAAAGTTTCTTGATTTGGGGCCAAAAATAAAAGTACAAGTAGACAAGGATTAACATGCTTTCCAGTTTTGTCACTTTTTGATCATTTCTGTGACTTGGTGATTCCAAACCAACACTTTAAACACTTAAGTCTCACAATAATACAAACCAATTAACCAATTATTGCAGCATTAGACCTAAAGAGAGCTAAGATAATGACTTAATTCTACAAGCATAAAGTGATGATGAAACATAGAGTAGTACCTCAAACTTCCACACAAACTATTCCATTTAAAATAAGACTTTAGCGCACTTAAAATATAGTTAGAAGACAGAAAAGCTTCCTGTTTTAGAGCCAGAAATCCCGAACAAGGTTAACGAGGGTTTGTGGAAGTATTCTGGTTCAATCTGTCCTTCACACTTTCCTTAAAGGGGACCTATCATGCAAAATGCACTTTTGTACGTCTTTTAAACATGAATATGTGTCCCCGGTGTGTCAGGGAACTCACCAAGTGTCAGAAAACACAACCCTCTCTCTTTTCCTCCGTACCCAAATCTCTAAAAACGGGGCTGCAACGGAGCTGATCCAGACTGATACAGATTTGAAATTGTTCTGACGTCAGAAACGGGGAGCTCCGCCTATATGGGCAACTCTTCACCTATCAGGAGGAGACAGCCACGGCCATTGCCGCTCGAAAGCGCTGGAGACGCTGTAGTACATATGCCAGGCCTGTAGGTGTCGCTGTAGTCTGCCACAAAAGCAGTGAAGAAGACTTCTCAGAATCAGCCCTTGCAAAAACAGGGCTAAAAAAGAGCAAATAGAGCGAAATGAGGCATGGCTAAAATGCATGATCTGGCCCTACAATATATGATTCAAATATAGCATGATAGGTCCACTTTAATGTATTTATCTAACGCCACGTTTGAATGAGTCCTGGCAGGCAGTGTTTGTGCTGCAGATGAGAGCTAATAAAGTTATGAGTGTTTGAACAGCTTTCTCTCAACATCAAACACTGAACCATCAGAAGGATTTGATGCTCCAGCTTTTGATCTTGAGCATCAACTCTCTGCAGGATTTCAAAATAAAGCTGCTGGTAATGTCTCATTAATGTCGGGAAGCGCCTGGTTTACAGTGAAATCATGTGAACATGTGGTGTTTATCATCGTTCCGGTAAATAGGAATATCAGCTTCATGGGAACAGGTCACTAATGAGCACTTCCTGTTTGGGTTATGATGATAACATCTCCGTGGTGTGGGCGGTTCGAGGAAGACTTCAGCGGCTAAACGACCCTTTGTTTATCAATTACTCACGCCGTGAAACAGTGGAGAAAAGGCAGAGAGGTCAGGATGAATTGAAGTAACGTGGGGTTGGTTTTACACAGAAACTCTCACACGTGTGTTAGGGAGTAATCCAGGTCTTATTTATCCAGTTTTATTCTGAAGCACACACACATTTCTCTTAAACCTTACTGTTTAAAACACGTCCATATAAACAGACTTAAATAGTAAGTCTGGAGTCATTTGTAAACAGATGGTTCATATAGTGTTGCTATTGTTAAACGCAGCCCCACACACACACACACACACACACACACACACACACACACGCACACACACACACATTATCACAAACACACACACACACACACATTATCACAAACACACACACACACATCATCACAAACACACACACACACACTCACACACATCTTCACTCTCACACACACACATACACACACACACACACACAGCTTCACTCACACACACACACAGCTTCACACACACACACACACACAGCTCCACACACACACACACACACACACACACACACACACACACACACATCGTCACAAACACACACACACTCACGCACAGCTTCACACACACATACACAGTGTCACACACACACACACACACAGCGTCACACACAGCGACACACACACACACACACACACACACACACACACAAACAGCTTCACACACAGCTTCACACACACACTCGCACACAGCTTCACACACACACACACACACACACACACACACACACACACACACACTCACACACACAGCATCTCACACACACAGCTTCACACACACTCACACACAGCTTCACACACACTCACACACAGCTTCACACACACAGCTTCACTCACACACATACATCGTCACAAACACACGCACTCACACACACACAGTGTCACACACACTCACACACTCACGCACAGCTTCACACACACACACACACACACACACACACACACACACACACACACACAGCTTCACACACACTCACACACAGCTTCACACACACACACACTCACACACAACTTCACACACACACACACACACACACACACACAGACACACACACACACACACACACAGCATTTCACACACACACACACACAGCTTCACACAGCTTAACACACAGCTTCACATACACACACACACACACATCAGTAACGTCTCGCAGACACTTTGCATAACAACGAGATATCTGCTTCACGTTTGAGAGTAAGAAGGTCAGGGGTTGTGAAATCCTTGTCATGCTTCTTTCTGTTATTTATTTAAACTCACACACACTCCTGATGACTCACTCAGCGCCAGGATTTAACTAAAATCATCACGGAAAGAATGAGTTTGATGTTGACGGCGGGAGCTGGACGTGTCTCGTGTTTTTCAGACGAGGAAAACAAACTATTCTGTTTCTTTTCCCTCTGCGGATGAACTTGGAGCGTTTTCTGAGAGGAAGCTGCATCCACCGCAGTTTACAGCGTCTATAAATATGGTCATCAGTGCCCAGAAGAAGGATTAAAGAGTGGAGTCTCGCCCACTTTAATGCTTCGTAAAACAGTTTGTGAATCATCAGCTGCAGGACAAGAGGTCATAAAACATTCAACTTTATTCTGGAGCCTCTGTAAAGATATTAAAACAGTTAAAACGTGCCCAAAAACGATATATATTGAAAATGCAAACAGGAAATTCAGAGTTGTTGTTAATTTCAGACATAACATCAATTAAGGTTTAGTTTTTCAAAATAAAAGCCTCAGAAAGTACCTGTATCTTTACAGGAAACTCAGGGAAACTAACAGGGAACTCCAAATGGGGCTTGTTTTTCAAAATAAAAGCCCAAGAAACACATTTTAGTTACAAAAAGCTCGATTTTTTGTTTGTTTTTCAAAACAAAAGACCTAGTAACAAACTTTTGTTACAATAAGCTCAAATATAGGTTTTTTTTTTTCAAAATAAAAGCCCAAGGAACAAGCTTTTGTTACAAGAAGCTCGATTTTTTGTTTGTTTTTCAAAACAAAAGACCTAGTAACAAACTTTTGTTACAATAAGCTCAAATATAGGTTTGTTTTTCAAAATAAAAGCCCCAGAAACAAACTTTGCGGGGTCATAAAACAAACAACTTTATTCTGGAGCCTCAGTGAACATATTAAAACAGTTTTAACACGTGTGACGAAAAACTATTTATATATTGAAAATACATTGTTGTTAATTACAGACATAGATAGCTTTAACATCCATTAAGGCTTAGTTTTTCAAAATAAAAGCCTCAGAAAGTAACTGTATCTTTACAGGAAGCTCAGGGACACTAACAGGGAGCTCCAAGTGAGGGTGTTTTTCAAAATAAAAGCCCCAGGAATCAACAACATGGCTGCTGCTATGAAAACCTACTAAGCACCACAATCACCTTGAGTTTTAAATGTTATACTAACTCATCTCATCTCTCCCCCCTCAGAGGTGGAGAAGGACCTGGCTAAACTGGCAGAAGTGGGTAAAATGACGAGTCGTATCTCCAACAATCTCTCTCTGCACCACACCCCCTTCCTCCCCCCGATACACCCCCCCCACCGCCACCTCCCCGACACCCTGCCCCTCACCATGGGCCGGACTCCATCTCCTAGCAACCTTAGCAGCAGGAGTACAACTCCCAGGACTCCCATAACTCCCATAACTCCCAATAGTCTGCTGAGGCGCTCCAGTTTTGACCGAGGAGCCCATAAAGAGGTGACCTTCAGGAGGTCAAGGAGCCGCCCTGTGACCCCCACCTGCCTGCCGGCCAGACCCCGACCCCTGCTGACCCCCCCGGGACTCAGCACCACCGACAGCCTGGGGGCCAGCCTGAGGGCGTACCTGTCAGAGGTGAGAAGAGAAACACACACACACACACACACACACACACACACACACACACACACACACGGAGAGTCATGGAGGTCCGTACAGTAGGAATCATGTTATGGTGGAAAAATGAGCTGTCCGAGGTGAGGAGGGAACACATTTAATTGGGAGGGAATACACACACACACACACACACCACACACACACACACACACACACACACACACACACACACACACACACACACACACACAGAGAGAGAGAGTCAGTGTCATGTCCTATTAATTGACCTACCTTTAAGCGAAACACAGACAACTAGACTAGCTGTTCTTTATCATTATATTTAAGATATTACATGGAAGATTTATTATTACACACACACACATGCGCACACACGCACACACGCTGGGGTTACTTTTTCTTTTAGCTCTCGGACCCCCAAACTCAAAAACAAGTATACTAAATTCTTGTTTACAGATTAATTTGGCAGCAGACCCACATTTATGATATTTTTTGGTGCTTTACATTTAGGTCTTAAAAGTCACGTACTATTACATAAATGATCCTGTGTTTCTTTACATTGACAACAACACCTTGAATAAGACATGTTCAGTATATGGAGAGCGACTGATTGCACTGAATATTTCACGCATTGAAATTCAATAAAACGTCTATTTTACTTATTAATCTTTAAGAAAACCTGCAGTAATGTTATAAGTTATTGACCTTGAATAAGTTTAATACATGGATTGTGACTGATTCCACTCAGTATTTAACCTTCTTAAATTCAATAAAACGTCTATTTTACTGATTAGTTTTCCAGAAACCCACACTAATGGTATTATTAATTGCTTTCTTTTTGATTATTAGGTCTTAAAGGTCCCATGTCATGCTTTTCTGGTTATTACCCGTCCCCTTGTGTTATGTAGCTTTTTCTGCATGTAAACGGTCTGCAGAGTCACAAACCCTCAAAGTGCACCCTGTAGGGAGTAAAACTCTATCACAGAAAAGACCTGTCTATGCTGCCCCAGAACGCCTCGTTGGGGATTTTCCTTTTTCTTCCTGGGTACAGTGACGTGACCATACCCAAATGGACCAATCCGTGGAGCTCCTCACACACACACTCTCTCAGCGGCGAAACTGTGACGCGCTGGGGGGGGTGCTAGTGGAGCCTCGCAGCGGCGAAACTGTGGCGCGCTTACACTGTAGGTGCTCCGCGTTTGGAGTTGCGGGGTGCGGGTGCTAGTGGAGCCTCGCAGATGGGGGTGCTGCAGCTTCTTCAGCACCCCCCCTTCCCGCATCCATGGTGCTCAGGCTGAGTTCAGGCTGAGTTTCGCTGTGTCCCGCTGTCTCCCAGACCCCACGCAGCAACCAGGAAACGACCCCAGTAATCCAGCTCACACTGTCCGCTCTTCGAGCCTCAAAGGGCGGAGCAGCGAGTCCCTCAACGTCCCGCCAACACGGCACCCAGACCCCACGCAGCATTCTCATCTGTTTGTCATTACTGGTCTCATTTTCTGGTTGCTAACAAACGCCATTGTAAAACATAATCACTGATGTTCCGCTGTAACGGTGGTGGACTCATGAGAACAGAGTGGGCGAGCTGACCAATCAGAGCACAGTGGGCTCATAGGGAGGGGGGGGGCAGGAGCTCCAACAAGCCGTGTAGGACAGAGAGTGAATACACAGACTATAGAGAGATGCTGTATGAGAAACCAATGTGAGTTTGGAACATTGAACAATGTAAATCTATTCTAGTAGACCTCAACAATGGAACTATGATCAGTAGAAATGGCCATGACATGGGACCTTTAAAACTCAACATTTGTACATACAAAATGTGTTTTTTTAAATTGACAACAACACCTTGAATAAGACATGTTCAGTATATGGAGAGCGACTGATTGCACTGAATATTTCACGCGTTGAAATTCAATAAAACGTACATTTTACTGATTCGTTTTCAGAAAACCCGCAGTAATGGTATAAGTTATTGCTTTTTTTCTGATATTTAGGTCTTAAAAGTCACTAAATTGTACCTAAAGAATGTGTAAATCCTCTGTTTCCTTATATTGACGACAACACCTTGAATAAGAAGTGTTCATTACATGTAGAGGGACTGATTTCCTCATTTTTCTGACCATGTTTCCTGTGTCTCTGCTGTGTTTCTGCTCCTCAGGATGAGTTTTACCAGCAGCTCCAGGCCATCCGGCAGCCGTGGAATATTCCCAGCGACACGGAAAGCGACGTCCTGGATCCTCCTGAGCAGGACAACAGTGAGACGCCTTTATATTTATATTTAAACTCTGCATTTAAATGTTTATCATCTCCCCGTTCGTTGCTGGACGTTTCCAAAATCCTCACAAATTTGATAAACGGCCTCTCTAATGTTTCTAACCTCCCCACAGTTTCTTTTAAATGCTTATTTCATTACTGCAAGCCTTAAAGTGGTAACAGATCTATTAAAAAGTGCAGATTAATGTGCACTTATTCCTTGTAAACATTTAATATGGAGCTGTCATGTCGCCTTTTCCATATTTCACAGAGGGGGTTCAATCCTCTAGGGGGAAGTTGTCACGTAAGAAATATTATCCTGGCTTCCTTTAAGAGACATATCTCGATCTAGATCCAGTAAAAAGACATGAATCAGCTGTTTTCTGGCTGGGACACAGGGCAAGATAATACTCTAAATGTGCATAAAATCAGACCTCCTTCAATGCTGCATAAATCTCATGAATATGTGTGGCATTATGGTGCGATTTTCAGAGGCTTGTATTTCAAAATCACTGAAATCAACTAAGAAAAATGTAAAATATAAGTTTTATAGTGTAGCTGTTCTTACATTACATACAGTATATTTGCATTACAACTTGCTTAAGGCTGAATTCACTAGAATATGGATTATTATGATCAGATATATGGTCTGCAAACTGCCTAGATGTGGTGAAAGTGCAAAGACAGTCAACATTAAGATTCATCCTCTGGGATCATGAATACTCCAAGAAAAAGGTCAAAAAGTCACCAAATAACCTCATATTTAATCCTCTATGGACAATGGAAGGTGACACTTTATTCTACTGAAAAACCAGCCATTTGTTTTGATATTTACAGTGTTTGTCAAGGAGGAAATGTAGACCCTATCTCTGAAATATCGTTGTAATCTGACTAGTATTTGTCGAGATATGTTGCTCTGTACCGACTTAACTTTATATAAATCCACTGCTGGAGCAAAAAGGGCATCTGTGAAGTAAATCATGAACGATTCCCAAAATACTATATGCTGTAAATTCAGAAATGTTCCCAAATGAACTCACCTAAACATCTCCGTGAGCTTTTCAAATGAAGAGCATGTGGGAATACAGCGCTCAGTGACGTCAGGAAACAAGAAGTAGGTTCAAGCAGTGATTGTTTCTCACATGGAAATATTTCCCTCTGACAAACAACTCCTCCAGCTGTTAAATAAATATTCACTAATGGCACTAAAAGTCCTGAGTCGTGACAAAGCACTTTGTGGCGTGAGAGAGGACCTGAGGGACTGTGTGCGTGTGTGCGTGCGTGCGTGCGTGCGTGCGTGCGTGCGTGCGTGCGTGCGTGCGTGCGTTCGTGCTAACCTTTTCGGAAATGATTATTTCTCTATCTTTTTATTCCATTCCTTTAATTGTTGATAACTTTTAGAAATGTGTTTTAGTATAAATATTTTTTTTAAAGATAGTTGTATTCCTTTATTTAACCCATTAATAAACATAGCTGTATATATGGCAAAGTTAGCAAAGAGGCTTTTTTAAGCTGTAGTCCCTCGACACGTTTTAAAATCATCCTAAAACTAATTATAAACACATCAGGATCATTAAATCATTCAAACATATGGGCTCTAAATAATAACATAAACACACAGTACATAGCAACAAGTTTAGGGTCTGCAGCTAATTAAGCAAATACTTCTAATTGTCCCCGTTAGTCATTTAGACACTTAAAATAGGTTGAGAAAAGACTTAATGAACCCTTTAAGATGATTGAACATGACCCACTTCCTGTCTGTGTTTCTCCACAGGTGGTGCTCGAGATGCCAAAAAGAGATCATTGTTTTCAGGTGAGCAAATCATCAATTCTCCAGAGTCTGAGAGTGAGAGTTTCTACACGATTTGCATGTCTACCTGAAAGAAAACCAAATTAATCGTAACGAGAGAGGGGAGTTATTGTTTTTACGTCATTTCCGGATTATTTGAATAGAAATCCTTTTAGTGGGTTAAGTACATCCTTAGAATAAGTGAGACATTGATTTGACTTCTGATTGACAGCTATCTCATTGGAGAAATAAGCATTATGGCCTTAATAATTAATATCTAATTGTTTATATGTTTATAGCGGACCAACTCACGCTTGGTAGTCCCAGTGAGCTCATCTGTAGAGCCACGACACCCTAACTGTAATAACCGGCTGCCTCCACCTTCATTTATGGTGCGTTCAATGACACCACGTGGCTCCATGAAGTCACTGTGAGTTTCCTCCCAACATGTGGCGTTGGGAGAAAGTCTGTCTGGTGAGAAGTGAGGTCTGTCTGCGGTTGTTCTCTTGTGGCGGAGCAGCGTCAGAGAGCCCGTCTGGAGGCTCTTCTGAGGCACAAACACACTCAGAGCTCACAGAAAACCTCACAGATTCAACCAAAACTCACTGAGGATTACTGAGTCTGCACCCAGAGTCGTTTACAGGTCAGAGGCTGTTAGCAGGCATGTAGAGAAGAGGTGGAAGAAGTGAAAGTAGCTATGCTTGAATGTAAAAATACTGCATTTAAGTTCATTCTTAAGTCAAAGTACAGAAGTATTACCAAAATGGCTGAGGTACTAAAAGTACTCGTAATGGCCCTTATGGCAATTTAGTCCGTGTATCTTCGGACCATTTATTTGTCTTTATTAAACAATTAATGGAAAAGCGTCTGAGAGGCGTTTTTACTTTTTGCTTTTTGCCTTACCAAATGGTCATTGGAGCGAGGGGCGGGGCGAAACTCTCGGAAGTGATTTCAGAACAAAAGCACTCGTATGCTAAGAAGTACTTATACTTAGTAGCTATGCTTAATTGTAAAGATACTGCATTTAAATGCATTCTTACTTAAGTAAAAGTACAAAAGTATTAGCAAATTGGCTGAGGTACAAAAGTACTCATAACGGCCCATTTTAGAATCATATATATGTTAGCTGGATTTATAACGATGATGAGTACCCCAGCGTTGGACATTAGAAATGTATAGTATGGGTCAGAAGCATTTAGAAATGACAGGTGTTTATTAGCATAAATAAGCACTTTAGGGTACGGACAATATTTCAATAAATGCTTGGCTGAGTTATTGGAGGTGTGGAGGATGCTAAATCCATGTCTGCACGCAGCCTCGCTATCCAGTGTTTAAGTAAAGTAGCTATTCTTAATTGTGAAGATACTACATTTAAATTCATTCTTACTTAAGTAAAAGTACAAAAGCATTAGTAAATGGGCCGGGGTACTCATAACGGCCCATTTTAGAATCATATATATAAGCCTCGTTATCCAACACAAAGTCTTAACAACAGGGACAGTGCATGTTAATAACTGATCCTAAAAACACATTAAAAGTACTTTAAAGTACTTTATAAACTGCTGATGGCTATGTTGAGTATGTTGCCACAGTGTATTTATCAGTTGATTTATGTTTAAGCTTATAATCTGAATCTGTAAAAAGCTGTCCGATAAATATAGTGGAGTAAAAACAACAATACTGACTTCCAAGTTAAAGTATAAGTACCTCAAAATTGAACTTCAGTGCAGTACTTGGATACATTCCACCACTGCTATAGAGCCCTATGTGTTCCTAAATGTTGAGTTTGGTATTAGAAGTGTAACATATGGGTCCTCAGCATTTAAAACAGCTGGATGCTAACTTGCATATATGCGTTTATTCACCAGCTGCTTGACCAATTTGGAAGATATTTTCAAGGGCTTGGGCTTATTGAGGATGCTGAACCCATTACAGAATTCTAAGTGGACAAAAGTGCCAATTTCCACACATTTTGAGTTGATTTTGAAGTGATTTCCTTGCTTAATACGTTGGACATACATTTCAGAGTCAAGAGAAAACAATGTCATCGGTGTGAATATTGAGACAGAATTATTTTCTTTTGTTTTTTCACAACCTTTACTTTACATTTCTGACGTAACACTTAGGGGTTGAAAGAGAGTAAAGAGAAGATCATATTTCACGTCTGTTCCCGAGTGTTTTCCCTCCTTACTGGCGGTGAAACGTCTCATATTTGAGTTTCTAACTCTCTGATATTTCCCTCTCTCTCCACAGGTCTATAGTGACGAACTCCAGAGGCTCTGACCCAAACTATTATGCAAACCGCTGGACCTTTTCAATATGTGTACAGAGACAATTATTTTTATACTTCATACTGAAAAAAGATTGTATACTTTTTTCACAGATATTTCATAAACATTGTACTGTATGATAAAAACGGTCCAAATATAACTCCAGAGTACGGATATAACATTTATTTTTGTTTGCTCTTTAGCATGCTATTGCACTGTTACACACAACAGACTGAATGCTGTTATATTAAAAATGATTTGGTGCACATGTCTTGATTATTTCTGTACTTTTTATACTGTAGTTTTACTTTGTGATGGACAGGTCAATAAAATAAGACGGGAAGACATAAAGTATGAAATATAACTACCTAAATGGGAACAGAGGCTCAAAGTAAGTGAGTTTATCAAAGTGTAATGAGAGAAAGATAAATCAAATAGGGAACTAAGGATTTTGTGTTAACGACGAAATTAAGGCATAAAAAGTCTTAAAAATGTATTAAATTAATCTTAAGATAAGGCCTTAATTGGTGTTAAAATTGACTTTTTAATGGGGTTTTTTATGCTTATACTAACCAATTTGTTATTGAGTGGATCAATAATGTTGTTCACCTGCAGAGGAGGAACACATTAGGATATTGAAGTACATTCTGTGTATCTGGAGCTCACTTTAGGCCCATTTCATCCCCTTGAGTGCTCATTGGAAAAGGGTGTGTGCCTTGATATAATCTCAACATCTCTATAAACACTATTTCCCGTCAGAAAAGGAAAACGTATTTCATTGCATATTAAAACGTTCACATTTCATTTTCCATTTTCCCTTCTTGTCTTGGGTTGTGATTGCCATCTGTTCGTGTTCCACACATCGCTCCGTTTATACCGTGAATATTTTCCTCCGGTCTTTGATTTCATGTGAAGGCACGAGGAGTCCTGGAACCGGTTGAAGATGAAAACTTAAATTACCACCACAGATGTCACGGAGACACTGTGTATCCTCCCCTGTCTCAGCATGTCACAACTGATAGAGATGAAATGCTGGAGCCCTTACTGATGCTGGCGTACGTTCATATATCACATTATATCCACATGACTTCTCAATTATAAGTCAGAGGATGGAGATTAATTCACATGCTGCTCATTTAATCTTTATCAGTCGCATATGCCATGCTAAAGATCAGGTTTCATAACATTAATACCATCTTTTGAGTCTTCTTAATATCTCTTAAGCTTTGTAAGTGCACGAGGCCACCCAGGAACAAAGCAGACAGACGGAGATCCGGACCACCATCAGAGGTCAGAAACTGACCCTCGTCTTAGTTTACAGACGTACAGCACAAATACATCTATGGTGGAAAGAGGTATGCTTTGACGGCGTATAAAGTCAGTGTCTTTCCCTTCCTTTTGCATGAAAAACCCAACTTTCCCATTTTAAGGGGAAATAACTCAGTAAATAGTGAGTGTCAATATGGACAGAGATGGCAAAAGTACACACATCCTTTCCTCAAGTAGAAGTACAGATACTCCTGTTTAAAAATACTCTGGTGAAAGTAGAAGTACTGACTAAACTTCTTTACTCAAGTGAAAGTAAAGAGGCTTTGAAATGTACTTCAGTAAAAAGTACCCATAACTAGCAGCTGTTTTAAAGAGTACCTGACCTCCCTTTATATTAATAGAACAATAATGTCATTGTTAGCTAATGAATGTTTCCATGCTGAACAACGGCAACATGACAACGTTTCCATTGGTCCCTCTTCTTTAGAGAAGACCAGGAAATGATGGATACACGGATCGTGTTCAAATCAATAGGCACGCAATGACTCTAAATAATAATGATTACGCCACCAAACACACATTCAAACTAAAGGAACCAGCCTGTTTGGAAAATGGAAGAAGTAGAAAGTTCAGGTATTTGGGTTCAACATGGAAGAAGTAGAAAGTACAGGTATTTGGGTTCAACATGGAAGAAGTAGAAAGTACGGTATTTGGGTTCTAAATGTAAGAAGTAGAAAGTACAGGTATTTGGGTTCAACATGTAAGAAGTAGAAAGTACAGGTATTTGAGTTCAACATGTAAGAAGTAGAAAGTACAGGTATTTGTGTTCAAAATGGAAGAAGTAGAAAGTACAGGTATTTGTGTTCAAAATGGAAGAAGTAGAAAGTACAGGTATTTGTGTTCAAAATGGAAGAAGTAGAAAGTACAGGTATTTGTGTTCAAAATGTAAGAAGTAGAAAGTACAGGTATTTGGGTTCAACATGTAAGAAGTAGAAAGTACAGGTATTTGAGTTCAACATGTAAGAAGTAGAAAGTACAGGTATTTGGGTTCAAAATGTAAGAAGTCAAAGTAAAAAGTCGTCAGAAAAATAAGCAGTGGAGTAAAGTACTGATACCAGAGACATGTACTAAGTACAGTAACAAAGTATTTGTACTCCACTTCTTCCCACCTCTTTGAAGGCGTATAAAGTCAGTGTCTTTCCCTTATTTTGCATGAAAACCCCAACTTTCCCTGACGGTTTCTGTCCATTTTAAGGGGAAATAACTCTCAGTAAATAGTGAGTGTCATTATGGAGAGGCTCTGTGTTTTCTGTGAGCTGCAGGGAGAAGTATGTGCGGTAATTTAAAACACAATCAACATACAATCTGGATTTAGTTTCTGCGTCCCTGTGAAGTGGACGTTTCTCACACAGTTTAATGGAATCAGCCTCCACTGTTTTTCAGAGCTGTTATTTGAAGCTTCGCCACACTGAAGTAGCTCAAATAGTTGTCGTACTAAACCTTGATAGATGCAGTAAAGTCCAAAGCAAACAGAGCGAGTCTGAGGTGTTTACAGAGCAGATCCTGACTCTTTAAATGTTTCTGCTCCACTGAACGAAGGGTGTGCTTTTACTCCGATCTGAAGCATGGATCGTGTTAACACGGAGGAATTTAGAGAGCTGTGATTGCTAGGAAACATCAGAGAAAGGGAACATTGAATGTTGATTTCACAACTAAATACAATTACAAAAAAGTCAGTCTTGAAGCAAATAAACTTACAACGTACATTAGCGTTTCCACTGTATTCAACTGTGCCTGGATCTCATTCATCATAAACCATAAAAATAAATAACAAGCCTAACCGAATTCACATAAATACTTCACAAACTCTCAGAAATACCTTCTTATGTAATCAGTTTCCTCCACCTCTTTCTAATTAGTGTTTAGTTTTCACATGTGTCTCTAAATCGTTTATCGTCAGACGAAGTCAAAACTCCAAGAATAACGCTGACATTTCAGTTATAAGGCCAATAAACTTAAACATTCGGCTGTATTCTTGCCTTTTAGATTATAACTTAAAATAAATATTAATGGTTTTCCCCTATGACTTACCCTAATACTCAAAATAGCATCAAATTAGCAAATTATAACCTTCTTAAAATCCCAGATAGACACTAAAATACTTAAGAAACTATACAACTCTTAAAACTAGCTCCTTCATGAATTTTAAGTATCATCCTTCCATGTTTTTATGTCTTAATTGTTTGCTTGTTATGGTCTGTGCACTACCTTCGATCCCCTGTTGTAAGATGTATTGTGTAAATAAAGTTTCCAAAAAAAAAAAACCTCTGATCAGCTGATATAAATTAGGCATCACTTCCGGTTGACATCTTCATTTGCTGAATTTTCCCCGTACGGTCCGACGTGACGTTTCTGCTCCACGTTTTTCGATGTAATCTCTTGATATCTCTTCAAAGTGTTGATACACGTTTTAATAAGTGTTGCTGGAAGTTTCATATGAAGAAAAACACGACGACAGCTGACTGAAACTACAGGTGTGTGCGCGCGGCCGAGTTCAGGTAAGACACGCGCGTTTTGTTTGTTTGTTTGCAATGTACCGTTTAAAGAGCTCAGACCTACATTTAAATACTGCAGGGACTTCTGTTGGTTAACTCTCATTATTCTGCAGCTGCATAGTTTATAACGTTTTCTGTGTAGAGTAAGAAATACACATCCATCATACTGCAAATGTGAAATACAAATCTAGTGTACATGTACATGAAGAGGTGGTAGAAGTACTCAGATATTGTGCTTGAGTAAAAGTAGAAGTACTCAGATCTTGTACTTGAGTGAAAGTAGAAGTACCAGAGTGTAGGAATACTCTGTTTCAGTAAAAGTCCTGCATTCAAAATGTTCCTCAAGTAAAAGTAGGAAAGTATTCTCATCAAAATATAGTGAAAGTAGCGACAGTAAAAGTAGTTATTGTGCAGATTGGTCCATTTCAGAATAATATATATGATATGTTTTATAATGATTGATCATGAAAGTGTTCTCAAAGCTGGTAAAGGTGCAGCTAGTTTGAATGACTTTGTATACTGCAGGGTAGCTGGTGAATTTACTCCAGGTGGAACTAAAGTCTGATTTAACACTTGGTTATATTTCACATCATTCATCCACATCTGTGAAGTAACTAAAGGGATTAAATACATGTAGTGGAGGAAAAGTACACCATGTACCTCTGAACTGTAGAGGAAGTAGCACAACATGGAAATACTCAAGTACAAGTGTCGTAATATTTGTACTTAAGCACAGTACTTGAGTAAATGTACAAAGGAAACCTAGTGTACATGTGTAGCTTATTTGTGTTTTATTCATATCGTTGTGTTTTAAGCGTTGGAAACACATCTTAAAGTCATTACAAGCTGTTTACACTTTAGCAGCAGAATGAAAATAATCCAGCAGAGACATCCATCATCAGTGTGTGTGCGGACAGTTGTGTGTTTCTTGTGTTGAAGGACACACACTGCACATATTCAGCATGCTTCTAGATGCAGAGCTGTGGGCAGTGGCAGATATTTGGCCTCCTCTCTGCAGAAACACATGATATAGTGGAGCAGACGTGCGTTTGTTTAAGGCTTTTCCCCCTGTCACTCTCAATTGTTTCCTGATAAATGACGTGGAAATGGCTCGCCGTGTTGTATATCATTCTGGGATTTGCTAATGCTCGTATGATCCCGTGGAACATGATGTTTTCTAATGTTGTTCCAGACGGTTGTTCAGTGAAACCATGAGGATTACACAGTGTGGGGATAAAGACACGGGATCATACCGAGGCTTTACTGTCAACTCTTGAGAGTTTGAGAGCACTTTTGAAAGATGTAACCCTGTAATTGATGGTTCTTCTGCCTGTGGTCAGTGGTCCAGACGCTTGGGGATCCTCTCAAAGAGTGTGTGTGTGTGTGGTGGCGGGTGACGCTGCGTTGGATGACTCATACAAACTGTTGTCTCTCGGCGTTCCTCATATTTGTCTTATTATTGTCTCAGATTTAAGGACCTTTGGTCAGGTTGGCTCTTGGAAATGTTAGCTTGTGTGGATGTGTTTTATTTCAGTCTGGAGAGGATTGAAAGTCAATATTGTGGCAGGCCTGATCATGTGTTTGGTCACTTCCACATCCCTCCACTTACTTTAGTTTCATTGCCTTTCCTTACCCTCCAATAGCAAATATCCCTCTGCTTTCTTCTCATTTACATATTTAAGATGCAGATTTATCGAGTCTGCACATGGCTTTTTAATCAAGCTGTGATTTAATACACATTCTCATGCAGCAGCTTAATTCTAATTGGACTTCTTTTGAGCTTTCACCAAATGATGAAAGCTTCTAGGATGACGGATAGCTAGGTGAGATTGATCTGTGCAGCTAAAACTGCAAGAAATGTTTACTCTGTGTAACATATATACATGTTGTCTTCATGCCAAACATTCATAGCGGTTTCTCCACGTGTTTACTCATGTGTGTGACCAATCAAACACGATCAGAGAGACACAAAGCAGCCTCAGCTCGCCTCCAGATGCCGACGCTGACAAATGGTCACGTTGCCAGATAACGTAAAGATGTGTCATGGCTTTGTGTTTAATGAGAGTTGATGTCTCGTCATTACAGTGGACATATTTCTTTCACTAGCAAAAATATACAACCGTAGCACATTGCCAGTAAAGAAACATCATTTCAAAGATGCCGGATATGGTTCTTGGTATTAATTTTCAGCAAATGGTGATAAATCCCAGTTTCTCCATATCCAAGGGGATGCATCTTGTTGTTTTGTAAGTCCAAAACCCAGATATATTCACTTTAATGTGACCTAAAACAGAGAAAAGCAGCAAATCTGAACATTTGAGAGGCTTAAAACTGCATTTTCTGACATTTTTGCATGATTTTACGGATAAATCGACTATCAAAATAGCTGGCATTGATGGTTAATCCTCCTTCTCTCCACATTTCTTTATTGCCTTTCTTCTATTATGGACTATTAGGCTCTTTAGCAATAACATGAACACATTCCAGATAACACGTGTTCCTAAATCTCCTTGGTAAGCCGTATCAATAACACTGGAACATTTGATTTGGCCCTGAAGGCTCTCTCTCTCGCTGTGTTTCTTCATTGGGACAGCATGCAGGAAAAGAGTGGAGCAGCTGTGAGTTATGAAGCTGATTCTGGCCAGAGATCAATAACCTCAAAGTGACCTCTGAACTCAGGAAGTTTAGCTAAAGCCAGGAGAAGTTTGAGGGCTTTAAGAAGCTTCACACCTGCTGCTATCATGTTAGCAAAGTGGAGTTTATGCAGCCTTTTCGTGCATTAGCTTATACTGTAAGTCAAAGTCAACTTTATTGTCAATCTTCCAGTTTGTGTGTACAGACAGACAGATCGAAATACCGTTTCCCACAATCCTGAATGCAAAAACAAATATATATGTCTAGAAATATGTATATTTCACCGTAAAATCATGCGAAAATGCCGTTTTCAGCCTCTAATGTTCACATTTGCTGCTTTTCTCTGTTTTATATCACATTACAGTGAGTTTATTTGGGTTTTGGACATACAAAACATCCAGATGCATCCCCTTGTTCCAGTATTATTGATACGGCTTACCAAGGAGATTTAGGAACACGTGTTATCTGGAACTTGTTCATGTTATTGCTAAAGAGCCTAATAGTCCATAATAGAAGTAAGAAGGGAAGGAAATGAGGAGAGAAGGAGGATTAACCAATCAAATGCCAGCTGTCGATTTAACCGTAAAATCATGCAAAAATGTCAGAAAATTCAGTTTCCAGCCTCTCACATTTTCAGATTTGCTGCTTTTCTCTGTTTTATATCACATTAAAGTGAATATATCTGGGATTTTGACTTACAAAACATCAAGATGCATCCCCTTGGATATGGAGAAACTGGGATTTATCACTATTTTATGACAATTAATACCAAGATCCATATCTGGACACATTTATACATATGGCACATTAAGACATGAATAAAAGCACAACAATCATTATATACAGAATAACAGTCACTTCAATATCACACAGGGGGAATGGAGTACAGTACAGATGAGTTGTCTCAGTGTGAGAAACATTACAAGTGTTTGCCTGTCTTCCCCTCTGCATGATGACGATGTTTCCCCTTCATCAAATCCTCACCTTGCCAACAGTCTGATCTCAGTTTCCCAGCAATGTGAAATGGAATAATTCGGGGGTCACGATGCATTAGTCTCAGCAGATCCATGATGGACGAACCGGAACATTAACGAGTCACACAAGTTGCTGTTGTGACTGTTGAGATTTGAGTATCAACATTAGCAAGAGGATGAATAACTCCTATGGCTGAAATGATGTGTGAGTCATAAGTGTTTTCGCTCTCTCTGCCAGTACGAAAAGCTCTGGGTTTATGATTTAGGAAAAATAATGATTGGATGTGTGTAGCAGCTGTGCCTGATTGTTTTTCTCACCCTAAGGACGGCATAAACCATTCTTACTTCAATCAGGAGGCAGTAAAAGTAATGTTTATCCATATTGAGTACGTCTGAAACCGCAGGGAACCACGGGAATAGATTAGTGAATGTTGTGTCAGAAGGTTGCACAGCAGGTAGCTCGATGTGTTCTCTGCTTTTAACCACAAAGAAGCAGGTGAAGAAACGTCTGTAACCTGTAGGAGTCTTCACATTATGCGCTACAGCGCTCAGGCTTTACAGCACATGATCTCATAGGTGTCAGCACGAGAGCGAACATGAATATAAAATGGATTTATTGGGTAACGGGGAAACACTAGCTCTTGGTTTCCAAAGCAACTTCGTGCCGAGCCGGGTAGAAAGAAACACCATCACTGCTCTAAAGAATGCCAGCCTTAAAAATAATGTTCCCATCAAACAGAAACTCCACCGTCAATTAGGGAAAGGGACTTAGTCCTGGATTCTTTCATCGTGACGTCACCCATTGGTCGATTTTAAAGCCTTCTTTCTTAATTGACCGAAAAGATTTGTTTGTTTTTGTTTCTTTTAATGACATAATGTTTAAAACTGCGACTGTTACCCCTAGATTCCACCGGGAGCGTCTGCGCTGCGTTACGGCGCGGCGCGGCGTTTTTAGCGATCGCGGCCACTCTAGTCAATGGGTGCTATTCCACCAGACCTGCTGCGCCACGCTGCGCCGCGGCTCGAAGCGTCCCAGAAGCGCCTCGGCGCAAGGAATTTCTAAAATATAGGATGAATCCTATTTTTGACGCGGCGCAGCGCGGCGCAGCCGTAGCTTTCTTGTAGAAGTACAAATGTCCAGGAGATATGCCCAAATCAACAACAACTGCAAGCCTGCACACACGACGCTCCGCTTCCGCAACGTTTTGAAACGCGCCCGGTGGGTAATGACGCAGGAGGAGGTCGCAGCGTGGCGTGGCGTAGCCGTAACGCAGCGCAGACGCTCCGGTGGAATCTAGGGGTAACCCCGGAGAAAACACATTCTACATGCAGTTGAGTTATATGGGAACATAATGTTGTAGGACATTTTGAATTCATATACAGTAACAAGGGTTATGATAGAGAGCAAATGCATCTTACTTAAAGTCCTCTAATGTTAGAATTACTGAGAAGTCTGCTCACTTATCCATTGAAGAGCCGTCAGTCAACCACTGCTGTACGATGGGACCTCTTAAATGTACATTATCTACCTGAAAGAGGCAGTTATCAAATTGTTTGTTGTCTTTTGAACCGTCCTTTGTCTCTTCTTTGTCTCTGGGTGGCAGAATCAGCTGTAAACTCCCCTCTCAACCTCAGACAGGGCGTGTGAACGCAGAGAAACCATTGATAACCGAGCAGTTTTACTGTTCCTCCATGATGTCACGGACGGTTTAGCTCATGGTCGGACTTGGCCACGCTTTAGTTTTGAGAGTCTTTAAAGTGTTCGCCAAACAACGAGGGCTGACACTGGTTTGTGAGAGATAGGTTTCCAACATGAAGCTGAGAGGAGCCAGGAGTTTTGAGGGGGAAAAAGGCAGAAGAGCAGCTAAAGAAAAGAGGTTGAAATGACTGTGGAGGAATGTGTGTTTCCAGCAGCTGTGGTGTATGTTCAGATCAGACGAAGTGATGTTAGGAGTGTGAGTGTGAGGATGAAGTGAGCTTGGCCTCCACCAGAGGGCGATGTTTCTGATGGAGGTGAGCTGAAGTTTCCTGAAGGTCATTAATCTGTTATAAATCTGCTTTCTGCTGAAAGACAGGAAAGCTCTGCTTACAGAAAGAGCCGTAGCTCAATGTCTCCGCAGTTTCAATGTATAGAGGAAAGGTTATCGCACATTTTGACCACCATTTTACTGAAAAACACTTGAATGTGAGGTTTCAAAGGTTTCAAATCCATCTCTATATTCATGGAAACCATTTCCTGTCATTGTAGTTGCATTGAACGTTTTTTTTGTGAGAAATATTGGCTTCTTTGTCACTTCTTTCTGTGTTTTCTCAGCTATTTTGTCCACAACGTTGGTAGTTGAATTGTAGTTGCATTGGACTGCATATTTTAGATAAGATTCACTGGCAATTTAATGAGAAATATCAGCTTTTTGTTACTTCTTTCTCCGTGCTTTCGGCTTTATTGCTGCTACGATTCAACCTTAAATCCATTTTCTTGACTTTGGTTTGTCAGTCAACTTAAAAACGGACTTCCTGGTCCGCTCGATAATGAAAATACGTTTTAGTTGCAGCCCTTACTCCTACAAATGTCAAACAAAGTTAACCTGAGGAGGTTTATCTTATTAGGACTAAGTTTACAATGACTTTCTCTCAATGGGGTGTTAAGGGTTGACCATAACAACAAAATGTTAAGGTAATTTACGTTCAGATATTTTAAGGTTAATTATCTTGAGAAAATCAGGTACTGAATATTTTTCTATCCCCTTAGTCAACAGATAACTTGAATTGTACTTTTTACTCCAAGGTGTACAGTTTCAGAGACATTGCTGGTAGTAAAACTCGTACTTTGTCATATTCTCCATTTAAAAATAAGGTTTTTACCCTCTATAATGTTTTTTCTTAAGTTCCTGGTCATATTTCCCCCTCCTGATGAGGTTGTGAGGAGGTGATGATGTTGGGATCTCCTGCTCTTTAGTTCTGGACGTCAGAGGGTTTATTTCCAGCAGCATGTGGTCCGGCTGCTGTTTGTCCTTCAGTCGGTGTTTTGTTACAGAGCTTTTGACTGAGTGGACGGACCCATATGGTGCGAAGACATCTGAAGTCCTCTCACTGTGTCTGGAGTTTAGCTTGGCCTGAGGAGGGTTTGTTTTAGGGATGGGAACTTTAACTGACAAGCCGTATAAACCCGGGTCAAAGTAGACGTCAGAAACCAACATCTAGACACATATCTCATCTATAGCTCTTTTCTTTGCCGCTAAAATAGATTATTTGTACTTTCCTCCGTTTATCTAAACCAGCGGTTCCCAACATTTTCCAACTCAGGGCCCACTTGAGAATCTAAAATGTTTTCCCGGCCCACATTCAACCATAAACATTACGGAGGCTAAATTCAGGTTCTGATTGGTCAATTCAGAACATGTGACACGTTGTTAATCCAGTAGTACAGACCGCTGTATAATGACTGTTGCTAAGGAGGATCAAGAAAGAGAAAGGAAAAGAGCTTCACGAGGAATGATTCATCGAATATTCAAAATGATTCAGGAAGTCGAATGAGTTATGAATATTTTTATTGTAATTTTTCTTTCTTTTTTTTTGAAGGGAGGGGTGCCTAAGTTGATTACATATTTTCAAATGGATTAATTACATGTATACGACAGTGCCATTTTAAATATCTTAAGAAAAATATCAAAGAAAACTTGGTTTGGTTTCTATATTTATTTGAAAATGTATTGATTATTAAAACTTTTTTTTGTATATGATATGTACATTCGGTTAACCGTTTTTTTGGAGGTCGAATATTCAAATATAAATTCGTATTCCAATCGCTAATCTAGACACATATCCTCATCTTTAGCTCTTTTTCTTTGCAGTTAACATTGGTTATATGTACTTTTCTCATCACCTTTCCTCAGTTTTGTGTTGTATTGTCTTTGGAGGTGGAAATCCTTTTGTATTGTACTTTTGTTCATCAGCTTTTATTTACTTCTACTGCATCTAAATCACATATCCTCATCTATAGCTCTAGTTATTGCAGCTTAAATTGATTATTTGTACTTTTGTCATCACCTTTCCTCAGTTTATAGACGTGGTATTCCCTTCGAGGTGGAAACCCTTCCCCCCGTGAAAAAGGTAGTGAGAAATCTCTCTGCTGTTAGCCTCCTTTCCCCCATGAAGCTAATTGATACCTAAGGCTAGATGTGAAGTGTAAACAGACGGACAGCTGGTGAGACAGCCACCGTAATGTAGAGATATTTGGGTTCGTTTGTGGCTGTCAGGCACGACAGAGGCGAGGAGACGACCACACAAAAGAAATATTTGTCCAATCTGTCCAAGCAAACTCCCCAAGAAGGACAACTTTCCCACCGAGGGGTAATGGAAAAGAAGGAGGCAGGCTTTTGGATGTAAGAATGGTTGTAAAGTGTAATGACCTCTGGCAAATGAAGCACCTGTTCCATTACATTCTGCAAGGATTAGACATATGATTAAGGTTTTATGACGATGAAGTTTAGACTAAACAATGGATTGGCAGCGTTTTCAAAGCTTACCAAAAACGAAAGAGTTTTTTAACGTCAGTCTGGACAATGATTACCATATGCAAACATCACATATATTCCCATTGAAAGCTTGCCATTTGAACCCCGATGTTTTCCAAATTAGTGGATGGGGTTTCCTGCCGTCAGGATCTCAGAAAAGACCACAAAGAGCCAGGAAGTCTCGTTCTGTTCGAGGACTAAAAATGTTTATCTGCCTCATTCATGAGAGGCTGTAGGGTCTGTTGGTAGCTCCGATTCAGTGTGAAGAGAAAAGGGTTGCCTGGGCGGTGAAAGCAGACTGAAAAGCAGACTGTTTGCTCATGTCCAGAGCCGCAGAATGGATGAGGACACAGATGGGATTTCTCTCTGCTGGACTGGTGTGTTTGGACAGACATGGAAACCTGGGGTAGAATGGACAGGCATCTTATTGAAGGAGGGAAGACTTAGTGCCTTTCACCCAAACAGGGCCTGAAAAGAGTTGTTGGAGACAGTGAAAGTTGTGTGTGTGGATAGGGGGGTTTGTTGGGATGAGGTCAATATATAACATAACTCTTATCTCCCTTTGGGAATGAAACATGTTGTTAGATCAACTCTCTGAGCTCATGTATTGATATTAGAGGTGGTCTGTGCCTTCTGAGGCTCCACAGAGCAGCAGCACGACCATAACACTTCAAAGCAATCATCTGGGTTTGTTTCTCTGCTGTTCTCCTGAGAACCGTTCTGTGAACAGCAGAACATTTACTAAGGAAACAAAGTGCATCTCCAAAGAGCTGCAGCCAGGAAACAGATGAAAGCTTCATGCAGAGGTCAGGATATCTGAGGTATTAGAGATGGCGTGGAAACAGGTTTCCCATGATTGATCTAATGGTCTTTGGGGATAAAGATTGTATGACTTTATAAGCCAAAGGTATAGCAACATATTGTCTAGGTTGTGTCTCTAGAACAGATGATTACTTACAGAAAAAGTAGTAACCAATGTCCTCCCCACTTTCTCAAAGTCCAAGGTCTTTAAATGTCATGTTTTTCAGTCAAACCCCAAAGATATTCACCCTGACATGGTTTCAGACTGAGAAAAGCAGGACATCTCTTATTCTAGAGGCTGAAAACGGCTATTTTCAGACAATTTAGCATCTTAGCATTATCAAAATGTCATGTTTTACACGTCAAAACCCCAAAGATATTCACTTTAACATGGTTTAAGACTGAGAACGTCTATTTTCAGACACTTTAGCATCACAAATACTTCATATATTAAGGGACTAAATGTTCCAGCTCCATCCTATACCTTAGTTTATTCATTTTGATAACTTAAAAACAGGTACAATTTGACCCCAATTTTCAAGATATGGCTAGTCCAGGAGAGAAAATTACTTTTAAAGGACTCAGATATAATTCTGTGCTGTTTAGACAATTAAAACAGTGTGTAGTTATGAAGTACTTTGTAATGCTAAAGTACAGTACCACAGACTTTAGTTTAAATCACTCGCTCCACTGGTGTTGACAAGGATGGCTCTGGTGTGTTTTTACAATTTCCAAGATATCTAGAGATAGTAATCGTGCGCAGGTTAGACCATTTTAACGGTGTCTAGTAACAAAGCGATAACTCCTTTAAATGCTAAAGTAAATCCCCGTACATCACCACAGACCTGGTGTTTTACAGTCCTTCCCATTGCTCCTGGGGGTGATTTGTTGCACCAGGTGAAGGAGTTTATATATCCCATGGTGCTTTGTGAGCTGCTGACAGGTGTAGCACGACCAGAGGTCAGAGGTCAAGAGAGTTTCCATGGAATTACAGGTCTGGAGCTGCAGGTTGGACCGAACGAGCAACACACATCCCATCATCTCTGCTGCGGGGTCACCTCTCATGGAGATACATTCAGATTATGGTGGGTTTTTGAATCAGATGTACCCAGAGTGTTAAAGTTTACACTGTTGAAGACTTACCATCATAACGGGATAAAGTGATTTCTTTATATGGCATGTGAAGCCCTTAAGATGTCCTTTTTTTGAGCTGAAGATGTTGTACCCATTTCCTTTAAACTCTTTTTTAACATGCTTTTATGGGTGTGGCTCTTTATGGTTAATTTCTATCTCTTCTTCGGAGATATAGCCTCTTAATTTGGCTGTTCAAGTGAACCAGATTCATGCATTTAAAATGTGCAAAATGGTCTTTTTTCTGCTCTGAATGCGCGATGTCTCCAAAGTTAATCGTAATAGTGTTGTTCAATATACACCGGAATAAGCCTGATCATGATTTTTGGCATTTTGTTTTGAGAACAGGTCTCTCAGAAGTGCTGAGCGGCCACATTAACAGCGGGTTAAACCAACATTGGGGGGGGGGGGGAGATCATTAGAGAGTGAGAGCGAGGAGGGGTCAGGTTTCATGTTGAGGAACCTGAAGTCTGTCAGAAGTAAAGACTGATGATGAAGGACACATTTAGACACAGTTAGCGTCCATTTAGCCGGAGACTGCTGCTCACTTTGAGAAGATCTTAATGAGATCATATTTGTTTTTAGTAAGGCTGCGTCTCTTAGTCGACTTATCGGACATTTTGCAAGTCATTTAAAGTCCTTTTTCTCATGCAATACGACTCGTTATCCAATAAATGTATGAGCACGGCATAGCAAGATTTAAAGAGATGTTTTTGCATGATGTTTAATCAGAATCAGGTTTATTGTATAACAGATACGAGGATTGGACTTGGTGTTGTGGTGCACACATTACAATATAAACAAAACATTTAAACACAGATAGAAGATGTGAAGAAACTGTAAAAAATATAGCAGTATTTACATTGAATAGGATTGAAATCGTAGAAATAGAATTAGAAGAAGAACCCATTGTGTTTTAAAGCAAATACAAATTCCTGGGTGGGAACATTTCTGTGAACAGATATCAACATGTTTTTGAAAGCTTGAAATGTTTGTTTCTACATTAAAACTTTACGCTCATGCAAAGCAAAGTGTATTTTAGGGAAATGGGACCATCTGAGGAGCACCTGAATGTTGGCGGTGTGCTCTTTAAAGTTTACAAGAGTCATCTGGGGAAACGAGTGTGATATTGCGAGGTAGATCGACATGATGTCAGTGCAAGGAGGTGAACTAATGAGACCCTCACAAGAGTCTTTACTGTCAGTGGGAGAAAGTAAGACTGGGAAAAGGAGTAAACCCCCTCCTCTTCTTCATCTACTTCCTCCTCTTCCTCCTCCCCTCTGGCTGACAGATGGAAGGACCTGTTGGCCAAGAAAGTGAAGGAGTAGACGGGAATGTGGGCGAGGAGAAAAAAAATCCCCGACAGATTTACTGAATGATCTGCTGGGAGCACTTACATATGTTCCCTCTGTTTGTGGACCTGTGTGTGTGTGTGTGTGTGTGTGTGTGGTGTGTGTGTGTGTGTGTGTGACATTTGACACACACACGAGTGGGTTATGCAATGTTAGCGTTTGGTGTGTTTTGTTTACGGGGCTTGTGTAATGGAGGAAGTCAAGCTTGTGCGGGGGAAGGTGATGAGGATGTCAGAGGATGGGAGAAGTGTGTACAACTTCCTCTGAGAGTGTGTGTGTTTGTATTAGCGGTCAGATCTCCGTCCTGCTGTTATTTACCTTCAGAGAGGAAACCAGTGGGTGTGGTGGGATCAACTGGGACTTGTCCTCCTAGATTTATACAAACACCCCCTCCTCAGAGTGTGTGTGTGTGTGTGTGTCTTAAGTACAACATGTTCATGCTGTATGCACAGGTGGTTCGATGGAACAGGAAGTCATGGTCTCAGTTTTACTGCCGTCTCTGTTGGTTTTGGTTTCAGGAGATATAACTTATATTGTACCTTTTTATGACATTTGATAAGTTATATAAAAGAGTATAGTTTGTTCATTGAAAATGTAACAGCTGTTTCTATGTTAAATGTGAGGGATCAAGCGAAGGAGCTAAGAGAACAATATTCTCTCGTGTAATAGATTTATGGTTTTATTTCCACGAGTCGACGTACACTTTTCTAATTAATGACCAGTTTAAAACTCCTCAAGATTTTTTTTTCACTAGCGTTGACAAAGTGTTGCTAATTTACGGACACTTTGGCACGTTGTCGGTTTATTTGTTTCTGTTTCCTAGAGAAGGAAAACATTTGAATGTCTTCATTATTAAAATTGCCGTAACGCCACATGTTCAACAAAATGCTGCAAGTCTTAAACAAATTAGAATAAAATAACATTTCTTAATTCATTCATTTTAAGTCTTTCAAGATTCTTTTTTAATCTGTCAAATATGTTCCCAATAAATCAATGAGTTGTTGTTCTATAGAAAGTCAGGAAAGGGGAAATAATGTTTATTTGTTCGAAAAGCCCAATATGACTTCTTCAAATGTCTGGTTTTGTTCAAAAGTTATAATGGAGTAGAAAATCCTAAAATACTTACATTTAAGAAGTTAAAATCCGAGAATTTAGATTTTTTGCTGCACTCAATGTACTCAAACTGATTAATTGTTGATTTATTATTGATATAATTCATCAGATCTCTCTCTATCCCATCTCTTCCTCCCCATTTCTTGTTGGATACACTTAATAAATTGTCTAAAAATGCAGTTAAAGTAACATTTTGCAGCATTTCATCTTTTTAAACTACGTTTTTAATCTTAATTTTGACAGATATTGTCATTATTCCTGCAAATGTCGGCCTATATCATTAGCAAATATCGGTCTTATGTCTCCTTGAGTCTAATTATCGGCCCTGGAAAATCCATATTTACTAGATCTCAGTTGTTTCCGTCTTTACTGCAGTGAATCTTTTGATGGAGCGTTTTAATACGATGATCTCACTCTGCAGGTGTTGGCTTTACATATCTAATGTGTGAGGAATTATTTCATTGGCGGTCTGCAGATCATCATGCCCAGCTGCAGCTCTTATCAAACTCTACATACTTTCCTAAGTCTCTGATATCTACCTGACCCTCAGATAACTTCCTCTCTGAGTAAAGACTCCTTTAGTGTCCATCACTCACTTTTACTGCAGTCTGAAGGACAATCACTCTCATTGCTGCGTCTCACTTCCTCTGCTCCACCTCCAGCCTTGTTGTTCCTTCCTTACAACCCACGACTATAAAATGCTAATGTTGTGTGTTTGGAGTCATTACCTGACTGAGGAAGTTTAGGAAAGACACAGACAGCTGCTCTGTGTGAGAACTTCATCATCACAGGACCCTAATAAGGGATTTACTGCCTCCCCTACATAAAGGAGGCTAATGATGGGCTATAAAGGAACTACAGCACGGTCACATGACTTCACGCCACCACCGCTAAGCTAAAGGAGGCTAATGTTCTTCATTTTACGGAGTGCGGGTGTGAACCAGGGTAAGGAGGTCTTGAAAGTAACAGTTTTATTTTTGAGGGGGGCTAGAGTGTTGAGGGAGGTGAGTAGGGTGGAGTTGAAGTGGTTGAGCAGATCATCAGGTGAGCTGAGGGTTGCGTCCAGGGGGAGATTAGACGATAGCAGTTCGGAGAGATGGTTATGGTCAATGGAGTGTAGATTACGGAAGGTGATGTTTCTGGGTGGGCAGGGGTTTCGGGTGGGGGAGGCAATGGTGAATTGTATGAGTTTGTGGTCGGAGAGGGGAAATGGGCAAGGGTGGAGGTCAATCACTGGGAGGTTGGTAGAGCAGACGAGATCAAGGATGTGTCCAGTAGGGTTCTGAATTCGGATGCCAGCTTGCAGGTGGGTGAGTCAATGTGAATGTTGAGGTCACCAAGTAATAACAGACGTTGAGAGAGGGATGAGGCAAGTGTGAGGAATTCAGTGAAATCTGAGAGGAAGGAGGGATGAGGTTTAGGAGGCCGGTAGATGAGGATGACTGCCAGTGAGGGAGGGGCTTTGAAGGCAATGAATTCAAAGGATGATACTGAGGGGAGGGTTAGTAATGTGATCTGGATGTTCTGATTGTGGATTACAGCAAGGCCACCACCACGGCGGGAGGGGCGGGGTTTAGTGATGTATTTAAAGCCAGGGGGGGATGTTTGGTTGAGGGAAGAAGAAGTCATCAGGCTGTTGCCAAGGAACGCACACGCTATTTGTTGTTTGTTTATATCACGCAGTGTGTTCTTCTTCTCTCGGTTATCACGCAGTCTGTCTTCTCTCGGTTATCACGCAGTCTGCTTCCGGTTGTTGCCTCTTTTGAATGACGAATACACACTGTAACGGAGGTGATCTCTGGGGCCGTAGATCACGGTCTCCGTTACGTATTATATAGCTTCATTTTGGCGAAGTATATTCATTGCTCCACGGTAAAACGTTGCACAGGAAGCATTTGATATCAAAGAGGACAAGAGCTTGTGTGGCGTTCAAACCCGTTTATTGAATGGTTGACGTCAGTATCAGAACACATTATCCTTAATGGCTGGATTGGCACGCCAACCTATGGGTGAACAAAGTGATTCGCGTTTCTAGGAATTCATTAGATGTTAGATATCATCCCTGCAGTAGTTAACATCATAACACTCACCTCCACCTGCTCTCCCGTCTCCGGTCCAAGGTCCGTCACCGTAAAGAGTCCCCGGGGAAACGGCGAACCCTCTTTTATCGTTCCGGATGGGGTTAAAAGAGCAGGTTGGAGGCAGGGGTGGTTTTATATCATGTACGTTGATCTTGTTGGTTTATAATATTTTTCTTTTCATACATTAATTAGGTATAATTTAAGTAATGGATGTTTGTTATTCTCAACTAAATGTTTATTGTTATTTAACTGATTTCCTTATCTGAGCTTACCATCTCTGCACATGCCACCCCTTTTGATGGTACGGTCCAATTGATGGGCCTATAAAGGGTGGCATGTTAGACTCATTGACGGGAGGGATAGTGTTGGAGACATGTCATATGGGGATATTGATGTTGTCAACCATGTACCAAGGATGAATAAATTCCCACACCGGGTTGTATCAGGGTGTTCTGCCTCTGCCTCCTTACTTGGTCGGGCCGCTCAATTGTCAGCTTCACACACACTACCGCCGCCTGCTGGTAAGGAGAGTTATTGCCACTCACGCATGTGCAGTTCGTACGTGCTACTTGGCCGTCGGCCGAAGTCTTTGCGGTGTGTTCCAGTGCGACACATGGCCAAGACGCAGGAGACGTGAGGCGACGTGAGGCGATGTGAGGCGACGTGAGGCGACGTGAGGCGTGTTCTTTGGTGTTCTTTGGTGTGTAAGAGGCTTAAAGGAACTACAGCACGGTCACATGACTTCACGTCACCACCGCTAAGCTAAAGGCTGGATGAATTGATTTAAAAGTTTACTTCTAGTATATAAAACTTATTAAAAAGATCTCAGAAAAACAATATATGGGTCATTGAACTCAACACAAGTCTGCTTTAAGAAGACTAGACGTCACCTGGTGATTCTTATATTATCATTAGAGTTGTAATGAATATAGCTGTGTTTTCTGCATGCTTCTTTACTGCTGTCTGCATGCTTCTTTACTGCTGTCTGCATGCATAGACGTTATTTAAGAAGGTGAGAAACATGCTTGACTGGGAGTTTTGAATGCCTTGTTGATCAGACATCTTTAATTGCGTTTGTGCTGATGGACTTGGTGCTGAATGTGTTTGTGTTTTGATCCTTCAGTGTGCACTTAAAGTGGATTTATGTCCGTCTGAGCTGCAGGTTAGGAGTGATTCCCTGCAGAAGTGAACTGTTATGCTGCTATGCATCCTTAGGGAGCGCCTATAAAGTCCCTCTCAACTCAAATCCCTCTTTGTCATGAATGGAAAATTCATCGAGCGTTGAAGGGTTACTTTTGTTGGGTGTTAAGTCTTTATACAGTAGGCTTTCTGCATGGTTTGAGATCGCTGTAAAGGTGTGTTTTTATATTTTCACAGCACACAGACTACAATGCATTTGGTATGTCTGCAGCCCCATGAAACCTTTTTAATTAGTCTTAAGCTGGTGGAAGTGTGAGTGGAAATACCTCAGTGTTCATTATGTTCACACAGCCGCTGTTTGTGCTGTTGGTAAGTGGAAAAGAGTGAAAGGAAATGTGCCGTAATGTACAGTCAGATTAGAATAAGTGGCATTACTTTTATCATTCTGAAAGCTGTGGGAGAATGCATGAATTTGCAACAGAGGCTGCTTGGTAAATAGGGAATATCTAACAAAGATAATTGGAGTATTAAGCTTTTTTGTGTCTTTTACTAGATTTATCCCAGGATTTTAATAGTTCGAAAATCATTTTTATGGTTTATTGACCTACAGGTTTTTTGGATTAAATCAGATACATTTTAATTTATTAATCCCAATGTGTTCTTTGTTCTAGTTTGAGCAGCATGTTAACACGGCTAGGGTTAGAAATACAATTAAGTACACATTCAAAATAAAACAGAAACTGTTAAAAAAAAGTGTGAAAAGCATCGAAAAAGATCTAAAGAATAAACAAATATACCAATTCAATACTATTGTGTGTGTGTGTGTGTGTGTGTGTGTGTGTGTGTGTGTGTGTGTGTGTGTGTGTGTGTGTGTGTGTGTGTGTGTGTGTGTGTGTGTGTGTGTGTGTGTGTGTGTGGTGTGTGTGTGTGTGTGTGTGTGTGTGTGTGTGTCATTTCCTCTCTTATGCGTCTCCGTTTAAAGACGTAATTGAATAACCTTTATTAGCCTGTTAGCTCTCAGCAGAGACGTCCCGTACGCTTCTGGACATGTTTACTGTCAGAAAAAGGACAAACTGTGCGATTGCATCCACTTGTTTTATTCATATTTCAATTTGCACATAAGAAACCCTGCAAAAATCGAGCTTATCTGGAAAAGTTGGGACCCTCTTATCACAACATTTTCTTTTGCATGTTTACTAGAAATGAAGTTAAAATCTGCAATGCATTGCACATGGCTGGAAGCCTGGTTTAATGACTTCTAATGTACCTGCATAGAGGACAATAGGTTTGCTTTGTATGGATAGTGCATTATAAAAAGATTTTAAGTGACATAAAGGACTGTTACATGACAATAATCAGCATGTTAGATATGTATTGACACAGATTACTCTCGGTTCTGTTTTCAAATCTCAAGACGCATCTAAATATATGCAGTTTCTATTAATAACTACATATTCTTTTGGCAATTTTGACAGGATACAGACAGGAAACATGAAGAAAAGGAGGTAATTGAGGTCGCTGTGATCAGAGTGTAGTTAGTTTTCAATGGAGGTATCTTAGTTTGAATGCATATGAAGACATGTATGCTGCTGTTTTGTAAAAAGGACAGCACATGTTTAAACTAAATGTACTGTAAGGTTTGCAGGACGTAGAAACAGAGAGGTCTTAGATGCCAAAGTCTTCTCATTATGTAATCAATGATGTTAATTCCTCCTGGTTTTCCTCTCTGGACAGCAGCTCTGTTTTTAACATTGAAATAAGTCCAGCAGCTGAGTGTGAGAATAACTCATCAGCAGACTTTGTTTTTACAACTGTTATAAAAAGCCTTCTGGCATCCATCTTCCTCTCTTTGTGTGAGACGATTCATCGTCAGTATGTCTGAGGAAAGAAGTAAAGTGCAGTTCAGGGAGGGATCGCTCTCTTTCTCCCTTTCCTGCAGCTCAGAGATAATATATCAGCTCCTGCAGATAAATCCCTTTGTTGCACCTGGCCAGAAACAGATTTCTCTGGACTGCTTCATCACCACTTACTGTTCAATGTAACCATTTGGTGACTAATGTCAGACGTGCTTAGACATGCAGGCAGAAAGCAACCTATTTGAATAGATTTTGCCTGTTTTATCGATCAAAACGTCAAGGATTTCCGTTTTGATCTCACATTTCTTTCTGTATTTCAGCAATAGTTTCAGCATTTGTGCTGTGCGCAACCTTTATATATCTCTGAGTATTAAAAGCTTTGGCTGAAACTCTTGCAATATGTAACCTGAGCACAATGTATGACTTTTTTAGAAGTAAAAGTAGTAGTTTTCATCAGCAGTACTTGCAATATTTTCTCCATGCTTTATGAAATGCTGTGCAACCAAAGGATATTCCAGATTGTTGATTTTTTGCAGAGAAAATCACAACCCCTTAGTATTAGAATTGTATATGAAATCATCTAAATCAAGTTGTGTTTATAAATTGATCCACAAAGCTATATTTTTAATATCCTCTTTCAACAAAGCGTTAGAAATACAATTGAGCAAAACAAAGGAGCTGATTGTGGATTACAGGAAGCAGCAGGGAGAGGGACACGCCCCCATCGCCATCAATGGGACTACGATGGAGAGAGTCAGCAGCTTCAGGTTCCTTGGGGTCCACATCACTGAGGACCTGACATGGACGCTTCACACCACCACCATCACCAAGAAAGCTCGACAGCGGCTCTTCTTCCTCCGCAGGCTGAGGAGGTTCAAAATGGACTCCAGGATACTCTGCAACTTCTACAGGTGCACCAGAGAGAGTATCCTGACCTTCTACAGGTGCACCATAGAGAGGATCCTGACCTTCTACAGGTGCACCATAGAGAGATCCTGACCTTCTACAGGTGCACCATAGAGAGATCCTGACCTTCTACAGGTGCACCATAGAGAGATCCTGACCTTCTACAGGTGCACCATAGAGAGGATCCTGACCTTCTACAGGTGCACCATAGAGAGGATCCTGACCTTCTACAGGTGCACCATAGAGAGATCCTGACCTTCTACAGGTGCACCATAGAGAGATCCTGACCTTCTACAGGTGCACCATAGAGAGATCCTGACCTTCTACAGGTGCACCATAGAGAGTATCCTGACCTTCTACAGGTGCACCATAGAGAGCATCCTGACCTTCTACAGGTGCACCATAGAGAGTATCCTGACCTTCTACAGGTGCACCATAGAGAGCATCCTGACCTTCTACAGGTGCACCATAGAGAGATCCTGACCTTCTACAGGTGCACCATAGAGAGATCCTGACCTTCTACAGGTGCACCATAGAGAGGATCCTGACCTTCTACAGGTGCACCATAGAGAGATCCTGACCTTCTACAGGTGCACCATAGAGAGGATCCTGACTGGCTGCATCACGGCCTGGTACGGCAGCTGCACCGCCCTCAATCGTAAGGCTTTACAGAGGGTGGTGAAAACTGCGCAGAACATCTCCAGGACGGAGCTGCCATCCATGGAGGACCTTTACTCCCAGCGGCTCAGGAAGAAATCCCTCAGGATTATCAAAGACCCCCATCCCCCAGCCACAAACTGTTCAGTCTGCTGCCGTCTGGCAGGCGTCTAGGCGTACCGCAGCATCCGGACTAAAACCACCAGATTCAGAGACAGCTTCATCCCGCAGGCAATAAGACTGTTAAACACCTGAACTGCTGAAACAATTTCATAACATTCATCTGCTACTTCGTAATATCTATCTATTATCTAATATATCATTCCAATAACTTCTATATAGACTCGTATTGCACTATTCCACTTTTTTTTTTCTCACTTTTTTTTTAAAACTATTTTTCTTTTTGTATTACTTTTAATATAGTATACTTTAATATTGTTTTAATATTGTCTGCTTATCTGTATTATTGTGTTGCATTGTGGGAGAAGCCTGTGACCTAAGATTTTCAACGACATAATTACTCTGTAGCTATGTTAGTTTGACAATAAAGAACCTTGAACCTTGAACCTTGAACCTTGAGTACACGTTAAAAAGCATCCAAAAATATCAAAAAAATACACAAATATACCAATTGACTACTAAAACAACACGTAGAATCATACTGCTATACTATAACGTGCTATATAGATAAATTATACAACAGTGCAAGTTGTATTTTTTAAATTGAAATGGTCCTGCAGCCTCGGCCCGTCTTCTTTCTCCAGCCAATCAGAGCGCCCGATGCCTGTCTGCTGTTCACAGCCAGCCGGGGAGATCCTAATTTACGAGTCATTTCCCAAAGAAAACACGCTGCCTCAGCAGTCCTGAAGCAGGAGTACCGTCTGAGATGGAGTGATGTCTGACAGCAGGAGAAAGGATTTATGAAGCACCTCTGACACCGAGTAACATCTGGAATGATGGCAGAAGGACGGATGAAGGATTAGAGGAAGAAGGAGAGGAAGAGATGGAAAGAGTCGTTCCAAAATGTTACCAAGAAGGCCAAGAAGAAATGTTTTATAGCAGTGGTTCTCAACTGGTGGGTCGCGACCCAAAAGTGGGTCGTGGACCCGTTTCGAGTGGGTCGCGGACCCGTTTCGAGTGGGTCGCGGACCCGTTTCGAGTGGGTCGCGGATGTGTGAGGGAAGAAAAAAAAAATGTGAATCTTCTTTTTGGAATTACATTTTTTTTGGGGGAAAAAGTCAACATTTTATTTTGAAGGCCCGATTTTCTAACGCTGTGCATGCAGTAGGCGTTGGACTGGAAGTACCGGAGACCATAAACGGTTTTGATAACGTCTCACGTAGTGATCATCTTCTCAATAAAACATCTTTGCTGATGTTTTCGAGTCTTCTGGCCAATCAGAATCAAGATTGTTGCCGGAAGTCCCCACGGAGAATAACTTTGCGGTAGAACTACTCTTTATACATCCATGGGTACAACTTCGGATAGAAATGAACACATAATGAAATATGACCCCCGGTCTGATGATTGACAGGTCACAGAACAATGGGGGCTATCTCCCCTTACCCACTAAGTAATTCACACAGACTCTCTCCTCTTTGCTCTCCTCTCTGTGAGGAACAGCAAGCTGTCAGAACAAAGTGAAACACAAACAATGGCATCAAATATTATTAATATGTCGGGTAGTAATAGATGTATTTATTCTCTTCTCAGTGTACCAGAATGCGTAGTTTATATGTTAGTATTTCTAAAGATCTCCTGGGGGAGAATCCCCCCAGACCCCCTGCTGGGGTTGGGTATTCAGCATGTGTGCCTTTTTATAAATACAGTTCAGCTTTGATTCCATCATCTCATTAAACCTTTTTTAAAGCATACTTTAGTTCTGTGAAGGGATATATGCACCGTACTTCACTTTAATGTATGCTGAAAGCGTATATATTACAGCACGATCTTTTGTTGAATAGATTTGAGTGGTTCAAAAATGTTGGGTCGCGATTTATTGACAAAGTAAAAAGTGGGTCCCGAGGCCTGACCAGTTGAGAACCACTGCTTTATAGCATTTCCAGCAACAAATCTCCACTAGACCGCAGTTTAAAGTCATTTTAGTTTGACTCCCGGTTGTTTAAATTGAATGCATGGCTGTAATCATGGATATTTAAGAGCCTACAGCCTACACAGGTGCTTACTTGCAGACGTTAAGTAGTTTCACGTCTTTGTTAAGCTTGGGAAACGTCCTTATTAAGTCAGTGAAGGTGGACGTCCATCGACTCCCTCCAAAAGGTTTCTAAGAAAAGCCAAAAATAAATGTTTTATAGCATTTCCAGCAACAAATCTCAACTAGACTACAGTTTGAAGTCTTTCCTCCCATTTCAATTTGACTCCCGGTATTTTAAATTGAATTCATAGCTGTAATCTTGGATATGTAAGAGCCTACAGCCTCACTTTATCTGCTGAGGCGGATGATTTAAGCTAAATGCTAACACCAGCAGCCCAACGGTAACATGCTAAAGAGCAGATGTTAACTAGCTCTAGTGTTTGTTCACATTACATTAGTTTCATCTTGCTGCCATTTGCTAATTGTAACAGAGAGTATTTTTCTCACTTACTTACTTTACTAATATCACTATGTGGTTCTTACTTGTCAATGTTTATCTCTTTTTACTGGCTTTCACGTCTTTGCAAAGCTTGGGAAACGTCCTTATTAAGAAGATGTGTTGCGAGGTACTCTCTCTGTGCTCCAACAGTATGACCTTCACCTTCTTTTCAACTGAGAACTTCCTGATAATGCCTCCCTAACTTCCAGAAGACTCCTTTCATTATCGCCAAGCTAAACCCCCCCTTTCTTTCTCTGTGTTTTAAATATGCAACGCTGCGTCTTTCACTCTGCAGACAGTATGCTCTCTGTACGACTCACTGACCTTTCTTGCAAGAAGTTAAATACCACAAAGACGGCTGAATGGTTGGATTCTGTTTCCACGTTTGATGAATAAATTGCCACCACATAATTGCCACTTAAAACAAAAGACAGATTTGGACAACATGACTCAAGGAATCACTGTTATTTTTTATCTAGAAGTCAATGTGAACTTCTGAATCAAATTGAGGTCCATCGAATAGTTGTGGAGACATTCAGTAATTTGGAAAAATCATAAATAAATTGCCACAGCATAGTTTGCACTTAAAACAAAGGACTCAAGGAATCACCGTTATTATACACATTGACATTCAGCAATTAGGAATAATCTTGGGGACCATTTATGTGTGAAATCATGAGCCAATCAGTCGACTAAATCATGTGATATTTCCCAGTAAAGTGAAAACATTAAGATATGTTTGCGTGACAGATTGACACTGCCAACTTAGAGCCTTTAAGTAAGTCACTTTATTGAGAAAACATCCTTATAATGAATAATCTTATATGGAATATTTCACAATGTTGACATGGTTGCCTTACACCTATCAAAACAAGTATTCAGGGTCTCTATGGACTGTTTTTTTAGAAGTGCATTGATGGTCTTCAAGTTTTCTTTCCTTCAACACTTCTTGCATAACGATATGATGAGATAATGACGTAATTAGATTCTTATATTGGCTTTTAACTGTGATGTTATGGCTGTTAAAAATGGACAGCTCGTAGCACATCAAGGAAATAATAACTCCCATTAGGCCACTTTGGAAAACTAGCTTGTTTGATGGACATAAAGAAACCCTGCAAGCAAGAGACTAACTTTGATGTCCGTATGAAGACGATTAACCTTTTAAAATGCGTCCTTTCTTTCTTCTTGCTCCTCAAACGCGTCATGCTTTCTCTTTTTCTGTCCAAATCCATTTCACTCCTGTAAATCTGCGCCTCTTCTGTATCCCGAACGTTCAAAAACAAACATTTCAAAGTGCGTCTGTTCTCTCTTACTCAGGATATCTGAGCTATATTAACTTTATATTAACTTCCATCCCTCTTATTTATATGTCAGATTATCATGGTTCTTTTGGTGTGGGCCAAATAAAGACAGGAAGTGGGGTGTTCTGAATTTAGCCAATTTACTGGTGGACTTCACAGACGTTTGCCATGTTTTAAAGTTAAATGAGCTCCAGTTGTGATGAATTATTGTCCGTTTTAGTCTCTTTTTGTTATCTTGTTTTGATAGTTAAGCTAATATTTCATAGACATTATGGTTCAAATCTCTGTCAGTCTGTTTTTACTATTCAAGTTTTGGAAGATACAGGATGTGAGTCACTTTTAAATATAGTTTAGTGATTGAATGAAGATGAGTTTACTCTCCTGGCAGCTCTTTGATTACCAAGTGGTTTTCATTTCCCTGTAAGTTATTGGCATATCACTACAGAGTGTAAATAATGCTGAGAAATCACAGGATCGTAAATATTATATCTTCAGATTAACGCAGCCATTTATCGACTAGCTTGGCTTCCTCCAAGCTTCTCACAATGCTGTGTTCACTACAATAATAGAGTGAATGAGTCTTGGCAGATTGCTGGTTTTCTAAAGCCTGTCAGGGGGAGTATTTACAAGACAAATCCATCTTCACTTGTACACGAGTTTTGTTGATAACATGGCGGCGAAAAGAGCTGATTCACTGCGTCCTTTACGAACAAGCTGTGTCAGTGAATCCAGATGTTTCTACAGCGCTTATTAACCAGTGGGAATCGCTGTAGAAGCAGTAAATCTGAGAGTGGGAAGAGAGGATCTTTTCAGATGGCACGGTGAAGTGTTTTTAGGTTTACACCACACTTTGTTAGATCACTACCATCACACCACTTTGTTCTCGTGTTGCGGTCGTGTTTCAAACCTGGACTGAACAGGTGTTTTTCATTTACGTTGTTCTTAACACCGTCTTTTAGTTCAGCGTCTGTCTGCTAATGTGCTCTGAATTACTAGCTGTGATTTGTAGCCTCCTAATCTCACCTCTTCGTCCTGAGCTACTGGTTCAACTGGTGGACTGATTTGGTGATAAATGGAAAGTGTTTATGCAAAGATATTAGCTTTGTAATCTTCTTCTTCTGGTCCTTGTCTTGCTCAACCAAATTCCATCAGTCTGTGCCCACCCTGTGCTTTCACTCCAAGGATTAACTTCAAGGCTGGCTGTCACTTTGAAGGCTTAGATGCAGAAATGTTGTTAAAAGTTTCAGCGAAAAAACAGCATGTACTCTCATAAAGCAGCGTGGAGCAGGACAGCCACACAAAACCCTCAAGGACGTTTCTACATTAGTCTCAGAAGTTGAACTGGCCTGACTTCTCAGATAGTAATGTGAAACAAACTCTTCTTTTACCATCATGTCACTAAACAATGGGAAAGACCTTAAAGTGCTAAGTTGTAATGGTCGGGCTGTTCTTGTACGCCTATAAAACGTTTCTAGTATTTGTATATAACCTCAATATTGTATGCAATGTAGTATAAAGAGCACTACAGTCTGCCAATGTGATGGGCAGGACTTTTACCAATCGGACTGATGTTTGTTTCCCATATGAAACCAGAAGTTCATATTTGCATTGTTGGGCAAACTCCTATGAAGTTTCCTAGGGATTGAAGTCACTTTTGTAATGGCTAAACCTAGGTACTACAACTTCTGTGATTCCATTGGGTCATAAACACTTACATTGAGAAAGAGACATCTGCAAATCAGCGTATAGTTTTCTTTGAAGTTAACGAACTTGGGCCAAAAGGATGCGGACGATCTCCGAAAGATCCAGAGAAGATCTTGGTAATTTTAATTTTCGAGAGTCGAGAAATGTTGGCTTTAAATGCCACCGAGCAACTTGTATATTCAGTTATTTTAATACATCCATGTTTTCTCTAAACCTAAACAAGTTGCCTAGTTTTTTATCCTTAAGTTTGTAACTTTTGGTAAGGTATCATACTTCGAATGGATTCCATGGTAGTAAACTGCGGTAGATGAAGAGCTGCTGTCCGATATTCACTCCCTCTTTAGCTGTGATTTGCTGTTGATGCAAAATATTTTAGGCTGAAACCTTGGCTGCTATTTTCCCCAAATATAAATAAAGGTGTTTCATATAAAGGATAGCAGCTTACTTCTGGGTTGGACAACTTGCAGGCCAGTGGGGTCATTGAGTTTATCAAATGGGAAACTCCCATCACAGATGTTTCATTGAATGCATCATGACAGCTTCTGAACCCAAACAGCAACGATACACACACTCACACACACTTTATCCTCGTCTGAGTTGGCATTCACACACCTTGTAGCTGTGCTGATAGTTGGCATTTCTGACTCCAGCTTACCGGGGGAAGTGTCAAACATTTTGTGCAACTTTAACATTCACCTGTTTGCAACTTCCAAATGATGTATCACTTGTATAGAGACTCTTATGGCACTACTTCTACTCTATTTTATTGTATTTACTTGCACTATTTTATCTGTTTTATTGTGTTGCACTGTTGGAGGAGCCTGGGACCTCAGATTTTCATCGACATAACTACACTCTAGCTCTGTACAAATGACTATAAAAGCCTTGAATCTTGAATTAAACTGATTTATGATGCTGAGGTTGCGAAAGCTAAATCCATTATAATGGATATAATAATGGAATAAAGCAATGATAGTTTTATTGGCTTGGTCACAACGTTACACTGGCTTCTATTTGGAAGCGAGAGATGGGCTCTTAGCTGCTTAATGGCTATCTAATCTATCTGGTTTTGTAAAATGTATAGTGATGTGCAGACCAACATCCAGGTAGTAATTCCCACAGAGGAATCCCTGACGAGGACAAAGGAAGCAAGGTTTGTTTTTCTTAACAATACCGCCTTTCTTTATTTCCTCCCATTACTTTCTCATAGACACTTCCAAACCTCTGGGATGGTTTTCACATGGGTGGGAGGGAGGTAGGGTGCTTTTTTTTTAACATTTAGCCCCTCAGCTGAGGCCCATAGGCCCCTTCTTTTCAGCTGCTGGCAGAACAAGGTTGCTACTTGTCCTCGAATCTCAGCCATAAATCAATACACAACCTTGACTTGAAATCAGACTATAAACCAGCAGCGGTTTTGATAGATATCCAGATTATAAATGTCCAGGGTAAACAAGCATTGCCAGGTCCGCTACTTCAAATATTTGCGCACAATGAACCTAAAACATCCCCAAAAGAGTTACTGAAGAATGACAACAGTATTTGTTTGTGCATTAGCGTTGAGACCCTCCGTAGGGCAGCTGCTGGGTGGCCATTCACCATTTGCTGTAGATGACATGTTCAAAGAAGCAGATGGAGGCCAAGTTTATTGTTGATTTATTGCTTTTGACAACCAGCGGTGCATTGCAAGGAAAAATATGTGTATTTTTTGTTTTTGGTGTCGTGTATGCTGGTGGTGGGCCATATCGAATCCCCATTCAAAACTACAACCATGCATATCCTTTAATTAAAATAATATGAAGGTCTTGGTATTTAATCCAAGGGGCATATGATAAATGTTCCCATGCTGTCTCTGGGTAGATAAGATATTCATTGTATTAGAACAAACCATGGTTAAAACAGGTTTCTGCAGAAAACATTTTCTATAATTCCTTCCACAACATCATTTCAGAGGTCTGAGGTTAGTGGGATGAATTAATATAGGAAGTGGACGTATTCTTAGTGATGTCACCCGTTGGTTTGTTGACTAGAGTTTTGAGCCCATTAGTTTGACGTTTTGGCCGGCGACGTTTTGGCCGGCGAAATCTTGGCTTTTGCAACTAGAAGTGACAGGAAAGACTGGAGCAATCTCTGAACAAGATGTATTATGCAAAGTAACTTTTGATGAAGACAAAACAATGTTTAAGGGTTAAAGATGTAAGACAAAAACATGGACAACATCGTGGTAGCAACCTTTAGAAAGTAAATTCACCTCCCCCCTAAAACTACACTGCTTTATCGTCAATTTTACTCTAAATTAACCATCATTTACTAAGTGAACATCTTGCAGTATTGAAGAATACTTTAAACTAGAGATTGAGACCATGAACTTGTCAGGAAAATGTTTACTGAGTTAATAAATCAAGAGAGAAGAAGGAACATTTTCTCAAAGACTTCTCTACAATCTGAGGTAATCAAGAGAGAAGAAGGAACATTTTCTCACAGACTTCTCTACAATCTGAGGTGATGAATCAAGAGAGAAGAAGGAACATTTTCTCACAGACTTCTCTACAATCTGAGGTAATCAAGAGAGAAGAAGGAACATTTTCTCACAGACTTCTCTACAATCTGAGGTGATGAATCAAGAGAGAAGTAGGCTAATTTCCTACTAAACTTCTAAACAATCTGACTTGTTTTTGACCCTGAGCTTTCCGCCTGGGTGGCACAGCTTTGGCACCATGTGACTGAAATTGCACGGGGTATCGTGTGTTGGTTTTGGGTCATTTTACTGTGAAGATGGTTCCAGCGAATACCACCAAACCCCAAAGAGGAAGGGGTAGTTTTTCCCCATTTTCATGGTTTGTTGCAAATCAATGATGTCACTTTTAAAGTCCTAGCTCTGTTTTTGTGTCGATTCAATCATCTCTACCGTTCTGCGTAATGTCTTCACTGTCCTGCTCATCGCTGGAATCATCACAAGTGTGTGTGAAGAGACATTCCTGTAAATGTAATAACTTTCAAAGCCGCACTCTAAATGATTAATGCAATCATTGACGATCACAGAAAACACTCCATGCCGCCAAACCGCATCAGATACGTTTAAGTCGCACTGCTTTTACACGCTGACTTCATACAGAAAACAATGTGGGCGCTCCTAATGATGTGGTGGGAACGATATCTTCTGCAGCATCGATGCAGCGATAGCACTTTGATTGATGACCTTTGAGGAGACACGGCGCGCAGATGGTATGCTGATCTCATGTTTTTGGTGAGCGTGTTTGAGCGCAGCAGCTGTGAGGACGTCAGAACAAGCACTTTATTGAGGAGATGGAGTCCAATCTCTTCTGGAGACGGGTCCGTGGATATTGGGTGGGCTGATATTTGACGAGAGGCGCGTGAGGCTTGAGAGACAGAAGTTACGTAAGGGAAAGTATGATGCTGTTTTTTTATAAGGAACTCTTTTTAATGCTTTCCGTGTGGCCTGTGGTTCTGTGTAATGGTTCCTATGCTTTCATATCGGAGGTATTCCCCGACATGCAGAGAAGCGTTTTCTGTACATACTCTTTAAAACAAGTGGTTATTGGCTCTGACATTGGCTGTAGGGAAGGGGCCTTTGAATGGAGACATGAAAAGCTTTTTTAGTCAGTTCTATGGATCGATCTGTCAGTGTGTGCTGTCTGACAGGACAGGGGTCCAGAGGATGGCTTTATTGTTTTCCCAGATGGAAACCAGGCTTTGCTCTGGCCCCCATGGCTTGTTACTGATTAAGACTGCCACAACAGGAGCCTTTTGAGAATCACAAGGAACGTTTTAAATGGGAAAAGTCAAATTCAGATTGTGTAATGGTTGTCAAATTGGAGGTGAAAGAAGGGAAAGAACCTGATGTGGTTCATTAAAGATGGTTAAATCCCCTACATCCCATGCAGTCAGACAGTGTTTGCTCTCGTTCCCTCTGGCTCTTTAAGGGTTATTATCGTGGCAAAACGTCCAGCAGATGTACCCCATATTTTACGATCAAAGGTCCAGAAAACAAGCAGAGCTACGTCATGCCTACTGTATTTCACATCTGGACCTGGGGATGTCCGTCATGCGGTCACTTGTCATCATTTGGATGATTTTTATTGAAGACATATTACAGCTAATGTGGTTAAAGACAGATTATTCTCTAAAAAACAGCCTTTATTTTACATATCTAAGGATTTTGTTCTGTCCTTGAACTGACCTCTGAACACGGATGGATCTTGTTGAATATTCATTATACTGTTGGGAAATCTCCATCATTGGAGTGCTTCACTGAAAAATGTACAGTGGTGTAGGTCCTCATCCTTTTGGGATAATATATGAGTAGGGCCCCTTTTAAATAAGAGATCAATCAGTAAGGGCCACATCTTCTTTTGGACCAAATCCTTCCATCATTCAAAATAAACAATTCTTATTTTCTTTGCCCTGAGATAGCTCGACTTTCTCAAGAACAGCTGTCTTCTTTAAATCAGAAGAAAAGTCTTACCCTGCCATGTCTTTGAGGTCATATCAACATGGAGGTCTGGTGAGATGTAATTGAAATGATTGAAGGGTAGAATAGGACAGTTATTTTGTCATTTATTTTAAATGTAATAGTACACACATGCTTTGGCTTTACAAGTGAGATTTATAGTTTGGCTCTGCTTTGGAGTTGGACTGATCGATAGTTTTTTGCCCAGATCCAAATGAACTGATTCCCATCTGATAGTGTTTCCTAAAAGTTGTTTAATATGTTTCTGACTCATTGAAATAACAGCTGTAGTGTCTAACAAAGCTCATTTCAGGAGCCTTTTGATGGAAATACTGGTTGTTCTGGTTAAAACGTATTAGGTTTAGGGCTCTAAATACTTTAGTTCTTGAAACTACAGATGCACCGTTGGATTTGTTGAAACTACAAAAGGTTTTCTACCTAAAGAAATTACTGTCACAGCTCTGAGGATTGGTTGTGTGCCAAATAAATGGCAGATATCCTTTTTGAGGGGCATTGGGCCTTGTAAGTAGATGTGAATGTGTGTGTAAAGAAGTGAAAGTGGTGTCCTGGACAGGGGGGTCGGGTTTCAGCTCCCAGATGGTTCCTTAATCTGCAGGTCTCAGGTCAGCTCCAGGTAACTCGAGCCAGACTCATAACCCCACCGTCCTCCAAAGTGCATCCACGGAGACCCACATGACTTCAATGTCCCGGTGAAAACAGAGCCACATGGAGCTGGCCTAACTTAAAACCCATTATCTTAAAGACCTGCTGCTGTGAGCTCAAATCCCCGAAAGCTTTTGATGACGAAGCATCTAACTTAGACCTGGTGGGAAAGTCTCTGACATGACGGGGATCGAGTTACGTAAAGCTGTGTTTCTACTGTATGTTTCAAAATGTTTTATTGAGGAGAAGCATACACGTGTAAGCAATAGTACAGACTTCTTTGGGGTGGAAATCATGCTTCTCTTTTTCAACATAGAAGACAAACAGAACAGCCAACAAGAAATAATAAAGAAAAAACATAGCATGACAGGAATACCATGACATACATAATCATAGTGGGAAATAACATACACAATAGTATATATAATACAGCTAAATAAATACATTTAAAGGGTGCCAATGAGGTGTTTCCTCTGTATGTTAAAGCTCTGCTCAACTCACTTTTGGTAGGAGTTCTCTACATATAGAAGAAACTGAAATCTTCAATATTTTGTCTCAACAACCAATCTGTAAAACTTCCTTCCACTAGCACTACTTTTAATATTCTTATAACCAGAGATGTGCTCATAAGTGTCTCGGAAATAGTATTCAGCATTGAAAACGGCCAATAAGTCAAACGGATGGAATAAGAGAGTCGTTTTGTGGAGTCATTTAAAGAAATTGCAGGCCCTATAGACGGTAGCTTGGGGAGTTTTTGCATCTGGGGTCTGCAGTGCTTGATCGAAGTGGTAATATCTACACATTTCTGCTAATGGAAAACCAAAAAAAGGGGTTTTCCAGGTTAAGTCGTAGCAGTGGAAATGCGTCATAAGTTGTCACCTCGTGGAGTTTAAACACCTCATCATTCCCCTCTCACTTCCAGCCACCGTATAGCTCTGTCAGTGTCCTGTATACATTTCACCGAGGGAAGGAGTAACCCTAACGAGATGCCGCTTGTCAAAGCCATTTTAAGAAATCACTGCTAACTCCTGAGGGTTTGATTCCAGGCCAGATAAGGAACTGCTTGATGAGATTGTGTTACCCCCCTTTTAGTCCTGGAAGGGAACAACAACCACAGACTCTGATAAAAAGCCTCCTCTTTAGGGTTTCATGTCTAATTATTTCCATGCTCTGATAACTTTAATGCAGCCAAGGAAAGCTTTCCCAGTCCGACCTGAAGGGTGCGAACGAGCAGCTGACCCATAATTTCACATTCCTGCTTTAAGTGTTTTGAAATGACCCCCTGAAATTAGGGGCTTTTACATTTCCTTTGATATCTTCTGTCCAACTGAACTTGGCCCTCTGTCTCTTTCTGACTGTCTTTGTTAGGATTCTTCTTTTTATTTCAGTGGGTTTAGTCGTCTAATATTTTTCTATTTTTGGCTCCCAGGTAAATGGAGCCTTACAGAATATTTTAGTACCTGGTTAATTTGTGTTTTACCTCTTTACTGCCGTGTATGTACCTTCACCTTAGCCAAAAATAAATCCTCTCAGCCTGCCTCTGTAAAACACCTCTTAGGATGAAATGTTGGTGCATAGGGTTCGCTTTCAGCGGAGTCCGAACAGACCCCTGTTGTTCAGAAAGGACTTCAACACCCCAGCATTTTATAGAGTCTCTTTTTCAGTCCCTGCTTTCTGTCCTTTGTGTGGCGTCTTACAGAAAGAAACCCCCGTCATAACGCATTGTGAGAAGCATTGATGTTTATAAGAAGGTGCAGACGTTTGTGCTTGTCAACATGTGTTTCTTTTTCCCTCGCTGACCCTCAAAGGGTTCCAGTGATCTTAATGAAACCAATTTTCATATAAAGACGCCTTTTAGCTTTGGACCTGGCCTTTGAAGTAGCCTCTGGTTATTTTTCTGCTTGACAGATCAGAGCGACTGTGCAGAAATCAAAAGGGAAGTGCCCCCCGCCGCCCCAGGTAAACGCTAACTCAGACATTTAGAAAACTAATATGGCTGCTGCTGAGTTAGGGCCATCTGGACAATTTGCCCTCTGTCCAGATCCTTGAAAATGTGATGTTTAATAGAGTGGTGTATCATCAGAAAGTAGCACACCTCACAGAGTGTGAAAGACATGTGGTGGGTGTTGACCAAGACTATCCAGGCATGTCTGACCAATCTCCACTCCTGACGCAGGAATGCAGGGTGTGGGAAAATCCTCCAGACTCTAAAGATCCCACACACACACCTGGTGTTTCATTCTCCCGCAGAACAGTAGGTATTGAGGGATGAGACACGGACAATTTAGCTAAGTGAGACGCTTCTTCCAGCCAAAAATAATATCTTGGGTACAATTGTCCCTCATCCAGGGCAATAAGAAGAGGAGGGTTTCCACAACACTTGCATTTCATTTTCCAATACAATTCTTTACTGGTAAAATTCTCAAGTACATTTCAAAAGGTTGCAAAAAAATGATCTCAGTATTATAAAGTATAATTGAACTGTGCCTGTGGCTATGTATGTATTATTAATATGTGCAATTATTTTTATTTTTTTGTTTGGCCTTACTGTATGATGGATAACATTGGATGACTATTTTAGTTTTCACTCCATATAGCATGGTAAATTGCATGAAATTATGAGCTGTTTTGATAGATAGATGGACAGATAGATAGATAGATAGATAGATAGATAGATGGATGGATATATAGATAGATGGATGGATAGATAGATGGATAGATGGATAGATGGATAGATGGATGGATAGATAGATGGATAGATGGATAGATAGATGGATAGATGGATGGATAGATAGATGGATAGATAGATAGATAGATAGATGGATGGATAGATGGATAGATGGATAGATAGATGGATGGATAGATAGATAGATAGATAGATAGATGGATGGATAGATAGATGGATAGATGGATAGATAGATGGATGGATAGATGGATAGATAGATGGATAGATAGATAGATAGATAGATAGATAGATGGATAGATAGATATATGGATAGATAGATAGATGGATGGATGGATAGATAGATAGATAGATAGATATATAGATAGATGGATAGATAGACAGATAGATAGATAGATATATGGATAGATAGATAGATAGATAGGTAGATAGGTAGATAGATAGATGGATAGATAGATATATGGATATATGGATAGATAGATAGATAGATAGGTAGATAGGTAGGTAGACAGACAGATAGATAGATAGATATATAGATAGATGGATAGATATATAGATGGATAGATAGATAGATAGGTAGATAGGTAGATAGATAGATAGGTAGACAGACAGATAGACAGACGGACGGACGGACGGATGGATGGATAGATCGGTACTTTATTGATCCCCAAATGTTTGCGTTGCAAGTATAACAAATTTAAATCATATATACATGTGGAAATACAAATGTCCAGTAACAAATATAATGCAGGATATTATTGTGCAAGAATGGATTATTCAATATTAAATAGAATATGAATGTAAAATGTACAGTGGGAGTTTAAGTCCAGTTATTAAGTTTTGTTTTAGTTTTGCTTTATGTATGTTTTGTGGGTGTGAGGACCCCAGCAAGAATAGCCAATGCTCATGCTAGTGCTAATGGGGATCCTAATAAAGAATAAGAAAGCCCCCTGGAGGGTTTTGAAAACAAGCTGCAGGGTTAAGAAGAGAATCTCTGAGAGCCGTTACACCACAACTGATGCCCCGTCAGGTCTGCTTCTCATTGCAGGGATTCGGTTTTGAGGCAGAAGGATTTAGTCGCAAACAATCAATGCCACATTTACGCTCGAGCCCACCGAGATTATAGATGCCATGCATGCATATCAACTCGAAGAGGACGGACATAAAATGCTATATTGTCTTCTGGAGCTGCAGAACAGTGTTATTAATGAAACTGTTTTATGCTTTGGCCCAACGTGTGGTTCCGTTTTCAGGGGGTTCTGCTAACCAGCGGACCACAAACCCAACAAACTTTTAATTTATTTCTGGGATTGGGTCGACGGCATTTGCATCCAACCTCAGATCCAAAAAAAACATGTTTGTTGGATATATTGAAAAAAAGAGGTGGAAATAAAGGATTGAATATTTTCCCAGAAGAGATTCATAAACCATGAATAAGATTTATAATTAAATGATGCAGGAACGTTTCTACTTTATGAGCTTTGGCATTTTTATTCAGTCTTATTTTGTCGTTCCAGATATGAGATCTAATTTATTCAAATCATAAATTCTACCATGTGTGGTCCCACCGCAAGCCATTTAGTTTCTGACCCATGAACGTCATAAGTCACATACAGAAACCATTGTACTGTTGCTTTGTTTAAACATCAATGAATGTCATTTCTCTTTGGTGTTTCTTCACCGTAACGTTCCTCTGATGCAGTGAAATATGTGGTAGTACTAACATGTACTCATTCATCATCGATCATACATCCCACAAAACAGGGACCAAACTCTCAAAGTCTGCATGATTTTACTTTCAAAGCGTATCAAATATAGTTTTGTATCAGCCTCCAGTTAGATCCATTTGTTCACCTGTTGGCAGCAGATGCACAACTGTCACACAAAAAGCTTTTTTAAGGATGAATTAATATTGTTTGGGGATTTTGCTGCAACTCAAGTGAACTTGGTGACCTCAGAGAACTTTATCAAGCCCTTAACGGTTCTTTACAACCTCATATAGACATATTAATGATAGACTAGGTTTACATTAACGAGCAGTACAATATTTCACTGGTGATTTAATAGCAGTATCATTTCCCAGGCTTGGTGCAGATTGGCATGCTGTGCTGTTGTTCTGGTGCCTGCAGACCAGCGTTGGACATGATTTAGTTTTGTTTTGGTTCAGCTGCTCGTGGTCCTGCTGGGCCGGGGGAGCTGGGAGGTCTCGGGGTTAAAGAGGATATGGGTAGATAGTGATTTATTTGCAGGCTGAGCTTACCCTGAGCTTCCCTCTGCCTGAAAGAGCTCTCAGGAACTCAAAACATCGGCTAAAGCTGGAGATTCATGTGGGAAAGTTAGATTCTCATCAACTCTTATACCTCATACTCAACATCTCAAACTGTTTTAGTGGAAATGAAGTGCGCACCGTCCGGTGTTTGGACCCATTTGTGGTGATTGCTATGTTCTTCTTCCTTCTTTAGTAACACCAGACAATGATGGAAGCTATTTTATTAGCATATATTGTAAAAAAAAATGGCTTTTACATCCATGTTTTTATGCTGCAAAGACAGGACAATACTAAAGGATTCTCATATCTGGCTCTTGAACTTCCAATGCAACCGTTTTTTTTAAGTTTTGAATTAGAGAACATCTTCAATATGCCAAAAAAAATGGCTATTACAGACATTTTCTTATGCTCCAGACACAGGACAATACTAAAGGTTTCTCATATCTTGCTCATTCACTCCCAAACAACCATTTGTTCTAGTTTTGAAATGCAGAAAATGCGAAGAACATCTTAAATATGCCATGTTTCTTCATCATGACAGAGGAAACTATCAGTCTTTGCTCCGGACAGCGAGCAGATGTGTGATATGCAATAGATAGCTGTACAGAAAGAGCTTTATTTCTCAAAGGAGGGACTGCCTCAGGGTTTGGTTCACACACCACTGATATCTGATAACCTTCTCCTATCCAATGCATGGCCAGAGCCAACTTGCCAATAATGATTGGTATGTGTTTAAGACTGAGCCCAGAGCTGATGTGGGACAGAAAGCGTCTCTGATAGTCTCTGTTCTGCTCCACAAAACTCTCATACCATCTCCTTATTAAAAAAGAATCTTGTTTTCCATTGATGAGGCCCATTTTGCAGGGGATTATGGGAGCATTGTGAGGATCGCTGCTGTGTTGTTCTGTTGCTAACACGGAGAGGATGTGGGGGTCTTAATACTTCAATATGTTTTGCATTAAGTCCGAGCATGTTTGCCTTCCCTCGGGGAGTTAAACGTGTTAGCAGATAGATTTCTCTTCTCTTTTTGTGGACCTGTTTGGCCTCGATGTGTGTTTGGAGGAGGGGAACAAATCAAGTCCGGGTGATGTGTTTTATTAAGAGAAGTTATAATGCTAGAGGTGAAATGAGAGATGGTTTGTGGAGTAGTTTTAGAGCTAATTCAAACTGTTACCTTTGCCTCATGTTCTTTGGTTTCATTTGTCCCCGGGGATTGGTGGTTTCTTCCCTGCTGTTATAAATGTAATAATGTAATAGCCGTGATTGGCTCCCTGTACACTCTCTCAGTCTCTCAGTATTTCAGACCCTCTGCAGCAGCTTGGATATTTGGCTTTCCTACTAATAAACAATGGCAGGGGTTCTCTGCTTTGTGTGTTTGGTATTGTGGTCTGGGCAAACCCGACTTGGCTCTGTTTGAACAGCGAGGATAAAGGCTCATACATTTTAATATATTGCCCCCATGTCAAGCAAGAAGGAGCAAACACAATGCCAGGGGGGGGGGAAGCCATTTGGTAATGAGAGTCAGCTTCAGAAGGACTGCTGCCATGTTTACAGACGAGAGGGAGACAGTAACGTTGCCAGGTTGGACATTAGCCCCCCGCTTTCTCTTTTACTGGCGGAAAAAACGGGCATCTGGAGAAAAGAGTAGTGGTTTCATTTGGAGGGGAGCGACGATTCATCAGCAGAACATCGATATATCCCAATAAACGCCACGTTGATTGACCTTGGCCGATGTTTACTTGTTGATTTAATTTCATTTAGACTTGGACAACAGTTACTTTTGCTAAACTCTGAGGAAAAGTAGACTCTTTAAAATTACAATTAAGAGAAACTCCGCTATCGGGTGTAGGGTTAGGGTTAACGAGACGATTTATCAGCAGAACATCGATATCCCCCAATAAACGGCACGTTGATGGTCTTTGGCCGATGTTTACTTTTTGATTTAGTTTAATTTTCATTCAGACCCGACAGTTACGTTTGCTAAACTCAGAGAAAAAGTAGGCTCTTTTAAAATTACAACTAAGAGAAAGTCAGCTTTAGGGTTAGTGTTAAACCTCAAAACATGCATCCTTATTAAATCAGAACTTCACATTTGATGTACCCTAGTGTCGTGCCATGTAGAACTTGGTCCAGAGTATTTTCTCCTGTGCATTATACCAGTTACAGATTATTGGAAACCACCGTAATCCAGCCAGATGAAGAGGAATAATAAACTTGATTTGTTGCCCTCCATTAATCTGCAGCGTCTCTTCCACTCCAGTTGCACTGAGGATGATTCTGAAAGACGAGGAGGGGGGATTTGGTGAAACTAAAGTGTCTAATCCCAGACTTCTCCTCCAGGCCAGGTCAAAGGTCACGCTCCCTCCCCGTCACTAGGACCATGTAACGATGCGTTCAGGGTCAGTTTATCTGCAGTAACTCTGAGGCGTGGAACGCTAAGTGTTACGCCGCAAATCCTCTGCATTGTTGGAGGATTATCGCTGCGATCTTTGGCCATATTTGTTCTATTTATAGCTGCAAATATTGGCGTTTCTGCTGCATTCCATATGGCCTTCGTGGCGAGGAGTTGCACGGCAATTGACTCCAAACGTTTGGCTTTTTGGCCTCTCACATACACACACACACACACACACACACACACACACACACACACACACTCTGTTAGCCTGCTGTGTGTCTGCGAGCCATTTAGTGTGCAGTGGCCTTGTCAGTCAGATGCAGAGCAGCTTTAAGTGTGTTATGTTCAGGGATGTATTTGTGAACTCTTAATTGTGGCACTGAAGACATTGAAGCCTCTCGACTTCCTGCTGATTCAGATTTCTGCGTGTTTTGCTGCCAGCGGTCTCGTTTTCTTTGACTTGGATACATAAAAGTCGAGCGTGTGATTCCTTTTTGGCCGTCGATGCGACAGGACCGACTTCTCTGTTTGACATGGATCACCGTTGTGTAATGTCGTTGCAGAAGAAGCCAAGAGGAGCACGGGGTTCATATGGCAGACGGGATGTGATGTGGAAAGTGCACAGAGCTCGTTTTATAGGCAATTTCTGTCAAACGTCTTCCCTCTGCATACTTGTGGCTGAGCTGAGTTACAGTTCCTCCAAACACAGGAAACAGACAGCTTTGCAAATGGTATTATTTATCCCGATATCGATATGTTTGCAGCATGTAAAGCACGGCATTAACTGCTATGATCTTTTCCCGACTATTGTCCCATTCTATACCCAACACCTCTAATGATGTCGCCTTCCTAATCCTCACTTTCCACGACAGTTATTCCCAGCAGGACGAAGGCAAAGGACACAGTCAGGAAACAGAAAGCCATAACACGGTTTCACATAATGCACTACAGGAAAATACGCTTGTACAGTTAACTGTGACATATTTAGAATATGAGAAAGTCTAGGGATTATCTCCGCCATGCCAAGGAGGTTCAATCATTGTCCTTTTTTCTGTCTGTGTGTTTGTTTGCAGGATTACGGAAAAAATACTTGCTACATTTTCATGACATTTGGTAGAAGTGTGTAGCAAAGGCAAAGGAAGAACTTGTCATATGTTTGAACTAATCCAAATATTGGTGTTGATACATGAAATTAGTTTTGGCGTCAGCATAATTGGAAAAATTCCCCTTTAAGATGGAAAAACTCGGAAAGTCTGCTAGAGTTTTGGCATTTCATTTAGACCGATTCTTGAATGACTGACCTCTAAAGTACAACACATCGTCTTTGTAGCGCCCATGTTGTTTCCAGAAAAGCGACTTAAACACAGCGAAATCAGAAGGAGCACTTGAATGCATCGTTGTTCTTGATGGAGGTCTGCGCTCATTGTTCCTATAGTTGCCGAAGCAATACTACAATAGATTAGAAGTACTTACTGTAAAGCTGTCACCTTATATTTATGATTCTCTTTACATACCTGGATGGGATTGAACTCGTGCAGAACCACGCTGTAGTGTTTTGCGTTCCCACAGTCTGTTTATCTAAGCTAAAGGCTATATATTGTTTACGAGTGTTTTTTAAATCAGTCAGCGTTCAGTTTTGATTTCACCGTCAGCTGAGCGGTCCATAAACCCGTCATCGTGTTTGATTCTTACGGTTTCAGCATGTCTGACACCATCTAAACACACCTATCAGTGAGTTAAATCACAATGTTTTTCCAGTTCAATTAAACCCTGGCATAGCTGCAGGACTGTTGAGATCTATAAACATATTCAAGTCTATTACAACATGTCTCTGGGTTAGTGTGCCAGTTCTTCTTTAAGAAATGCCCAGTGTCACTTTTCTTTCTTCCTGTTTCATATTGACCAATATATGGTCTTAATTGTTTTTTAGTTATTTATTATTCTACTCAATGTGAATGTTTTGTATTCCTGCTTCCTGTGACTTTTTGATGTGAGTTATTTATTTTATTGTATTTATTAATTTATTTATGGTAACACTTTATATTAAGGTACAAAAATCACCATCAACTAGTTGTTAATTAACATGCATATTAGCAGTATATTGGCTCTTTATTAGTCATTATGAAACACTTATTAATGCCTTATTCTACATGACCATATTCTACAAGTACTAGGCCCATATTGAGCGGAGCATATCAAGACCAAAACTCATGTACAACAACTTCCTAACTTGCAATAAATCAGCACTAATTAGAGGGTTATTGAGGAAAAACTCTCAACTAATGGCCTATTACTTGTAGAATATGGTCATCTAGAATAAGGCAGGGGTTTTCAAAGTTAGGGAAGGTGAGTCTCCCCTCAGAGAACATAAGAACAGCCGCGCCCCCCCTCCCAATTATTATTGGGGGGGGGTGCTAGTGAACTGTCAACGGGGGGGGAGCCTCGCTGCGGGGAAACGGTGGACTTCTCTCGCCTGTCAGCGCAACTTCGATGATGCCGTTTAAAAACATAACTAATTAAGGGCGGTGCCGGCCGTCAGCGAACCGAGCCGGCCGTCAGCGAACCGAGCCGGCCGCCAGCGAACCGAGCCGGCCGCCAGCGAACCGAGCCGGCCGCCAGCGAACCGAGCCGGCCGCCAGCGAACCGAGCCGGCCGCCAGCGAACCGAGCCGGCCGCCAACGAACCGAGCCGGCCGTCAGCGAACCGAGCCGGTCGTCAACGGCCCTTGACGACCGGCCGTTCTGTGATTCTCCAGATTCTACAGATGGCCAGTCCGCCCCTGGGTGGGGGTGAAGGGAATGAGCACTTTTACAGCCTTTTTGGCGAGGTGGGGGAACTCGGTCTCCACAGACGGCCAAAAGTGTGCAAGTGACACACGTTTTCTGCCAGACGCTGTCTCCTCTCTCACTTTAGGTCACTTCACAAAAATCGATCCATGTTGCCGCTCGCATAAGCTGAAGTTAACTAGCTAGATTTCACTGTTCCTCGCTATTTTTTTCTCACGCTGCGCCTCCCCTGAAGCTCTCTGGCGCCCCCCCGGGTAGGCGCGCCTCACACTTTGAAAACCGCTGGAATAAGGCATTAATAGGTGTTTTATAATGACTAATAAAGAGCCAATATACTGCGAATATGCATGTTAATTAACAATACCTTATTTATTTGATTTATTATATGTTTTTTCTGGAACCATGACCTAATAGGGGATGGGTATTTTTCTTTCCTTTAACAGACAAATTGTTCTATACTTTGTTTAATGTGCTGAAAGTGATGATTTATGGGCAGAATAAGCTGGACGTGTAGCATCAGATCCTTCCACCTCCCACTTACTTTACCCTGGGAGTCTGCAGGCGTCTCGTTACGGATGTTCTCCGAATCCTCCGGACATGAACAGGAAATGAAGAATGAGGAGTTAAGAGGGTTCTTTTAGGATATGAAAGCTCGGAGAAGAAGAAGTGGAGCACCCCTTTCCACAGTTTACAGACGGGGATGCACTCATTTCTCTTTTCTTTATAATACCTTCTATCTATACTTTGTTTATTCCTTACTTCCCGACTTTATTCAAGGACTAGGAGATGCTTAATTTATTGCATTAGTTGTTTTCTGATGCCATCCTATATCTCTACTGTTTCTACCTCTTCCTACCTTGCTTTCATTCTGCTTATTGCTTTATTTCCATCTTTCTTTATCGCGACAATTGGCCCAAAATGTCGCTCTTTTGCTCGTAATAATTCAGTGAGCACATGGCAGCTTTATCAGATTGTCTCAGTAAGATTAAAGATATCCCAATACTCAATTATAGAAAAGGGAAAACACAGGTTAAGCTTTCTATGGCTTGTTTTCTCTCTTTAGCGTATTTTCGGAAGCCTTTGTGGAAAATGGTATGCTAACATTTACTGGAAATCAAGTTTGAAAGAAGCTGTTGCTCAGATATGTGGATGTAGTATGAGCTCATAGGTCTGCGTGCATTCACAGGATTGCTTTTTGGTTTTTTTCTGAAACATTCACTGCCCTCTTCCCCTCCTTTTTGGCCTCGTCATTGTGGCTGAGATTCCACGAGGGGAGATAAGCGCTCACAATGAGATATTCTGAATTCCTCTCTTCTGTTTTCTCCCCTCTCTCTGCAGGACTGGGATCACTGAGACCACCTCATATTCCTGTCCAATCAGAGAGGAGGAAGTCTGCTGAAACACAGATGGATGCATAGGACTGCAGGTAGGATTTATGTGTCATAAAATGTATGTTTCCATCATTTAAACTAAAGTAAAAGGTTAAAGAGTCCTCTCCTGCTGATGTTCAGGTGTATATCAGTATGTAGTGTCTCTACTTTAAAGAGTCCTCTCCTGCTGATGTTCAGGTGTATGTCAGTATGTAGTGTCTCTACTTTAAAGAGTCCTCTCCTGCTGATGTTCAGGTGTATGTCAGTATGTAGTGTCTCTACTTTAAAGAGTCCTCTCCTGCTGATGTTCAGGTGTATGTCAGTATGTAGTGTCTCTACTTTAAAGAGTCCTCTCCTGCTGATGTTCAGGTGTATATCAGCATGTAGTGTCTCTACTTTAAAGAGTCCTCTCCTGCTGATGTTCAGGTGTATCAGTATGTAGTGTCTCTACTTTAAAGAGTCCTCTCCTGCTGATGTTCAGGCGTATATCAGTATGTAGTGTCTCTACTTTAAAGAGTCCTCTCCTGCTGATGTTCAGGTGTATATCAGTATGTAGTGTCTCTACTTTAAAGAGTCCTCTCCTGCTGATGTTCAGGTGTATATCAGTATGTAGTGTCTCTACTTTAAAGAGTCCTCTCCTGCTGATGTTCAGGTGTATATCAGTATTTAGTGTCTGTAATTTAAAGAGTCCTCTCCTGCTGATGTTCAGGTTCATATCAGTATGTAGTATCTCTACTTTAAAGAGTCCTCTTCTGCTGAAGTGCAGGTGTATATCAGTATGTAGTGTCTCTACTTTAAAGAGTCCTCTCCTGCTGATGTTCAGGTGTATATCAGTATGTAGTGTCTCTACTTTAAAGAGTCCTCTCCTGCTGATGCTCAGGTGTATATCAGTATGTAGTGTCTCTGCTTTAAAGAGTCCTCTCCTGCTGATGTTCAGGTGTATATCAGTATGTAGTGTCTCTACTTTAAAGAGTCCTCTCCTGCTGATGTTCAGGTGTATATCAGTATGTACTGTCTCTACTTTAAAAAGTCCTCTCTTGATGATGTAAACTCTGGTCCTCGATCAGATCTGATGGCAGCCAGCAGGACAGTTACACAGTAAAGAAAGGAGTTGGGGGGCTTTTCTCTTTCTTCTTTGTTTGAGTTTTGTTCCCTGCAGCAGCTGAACCATTCACAGAAAAAAAGACCCTCCTTTCACTTTCTCTGACTCTCTGACAGTCCATTCAATCCCTGTGTACTGAAGGAAATTATCTGCTTAATTGGATTATTGGGGTTTTCTCCCACCCACACACACACACCACACCACACACACACACACACACACACACACACACACACACACACAGCCGGCAGAAGGAGCGTGAAGAGTGTTACAGTTTAACACTATTAGGCCACAGCAAGTGTAATCCAGTATAAACCATTGGCATATGTATTGGGTTGTTCTTGGAATACATCCTACTGAGAAAGTACAGGAAGTTATTATCTCCTTTTCTTACTAACTGTCCATACTAAACCTAGACATATGGCATTAAGGTAATCATATAAGTGGCAAAGTTAAGTTGCATTAGTCTCATTTCACTTTATGTCCCCATCATATATTAGTTACTCTATAGTCTTTCTATCAGCCTCCAGCGTCTGCTTGGCTCAGGTTTATAACTGGCATCGCTGGAATTTGCACCTGTTGAGTTCCTGTGGCTCGTTCTTTATTAACCACAGATCTGAGAACAGTGGTATGGAAAAGTTAAATGAAGGGAAAAGCAGCAGAGAGATTTGGGCCCGATTCCAAACCAAACCCCTACACCCTCCCCACATTAAAGGTCTGCTCCAAACCAACTATCGGGTAGTAAAAGTGTATTAAACCTTCCAAAATGGTGTGTGCATTGTTCCTAATTAACCTGCTGCACTACCTGCTGTTTGTGTCTGTCATGAAACATGCTGTGTGCAAACAGTTCTGCAAACATTTACCAGTCAACTGCACAGAATAGGCGCGTTCACACCGGAGTACTTTTCCCTGTACTTTTCCCGTTTAGTTCTGTTAGTACCCCTTATTTTGTGTTCACACCAAAAAGAGTACTTAGTTCAGAGAACTTTTACCCCCATTTTTAGTCCCTGCTAGAGAGGTGGGACTTTCCTGGGGAGAAAAAAGTACCAATTTCTATTGGCTGCGCGAATTGCAAACCACGCCCCGTAAAACTCGGAAAAGTTTTGTGAAACCGCCATTGTATTTGCTGGCATTAGCATTATTAGCATTAGCATTAGCCCCGCGCACCAACGGAGAGAGAATAACTTATGGCAACACAAAAGAAAACATGGGAGCGGTGGAGATGAGGAGGTGTCGGCATTCTGGTGATTTACTCGGAAGGCCCCAACTCCGGGGACTTCCGGCCGGGGACTTCGGGTGGCAGTATACGCCGTGAAGTGGTTTGCGGCCTGCCAGTAAACCCAAAGCAGAAGAAGAAGAAGTGACGTCAGCGGCTTCATTTGCGTAATCTTCCCTCAGGGAACTTACTCCGGTGTGAACGCGATCTGTACCATGGGGGTACTAAGTGCCGGCACTAAGTACGGCAAAGTACTTGGTGTGAAAGCGGCTCATAAGTTAAATATCGTCATACAGAGATTATCAACTTGAAGGTTGCATTGAGTTTAAATAGTTGTACTTAGGATCAAATATACCTGTGTCTAGTCAACAAAGTAGTATGTTGATTGTAACCCAAGCAGCTCATAAACATCAGATTTAAAAACCAGAAGAGTTGTATTGTCCGAGAGAAGCTGAGTCGAATCCCTGGTTAGGAAAAGTATCAACAGTTCCTGTTCCTAATGCTTCTCGCTATAACTACACCTTTAAACATTTACCAGTCAACTACACAGAATAAGTGATAGACGTTAGATATTGTCATACAGATGTAAACAACTTGTAGGTTGCATTGATTTTAAAAACAAATTCTTAGGTTTTAAGTACGTGTGGTAGTCTAGAAACAGTAGACGTTGATAGTACATTTTTGTGTCTCTTAAGATCATGAAACAGGAAATGTTCCGTGCAAACATTTACTAGTAAACTGCGCAAAGTTAGAAAGACATTTAATATCATAATTCGGATGTAAGTTAAAGGTTGCATTGATTTTGAAAATGTTTTACTTTGGATCAAATATTCTCGTGACTAGTCTAGAAAACACTAGACGTTGATTGTAAAGTTTTGTGTATCTTAAGATCTTTTGCAAAAACCAAGCAGCTCATAAATATCAGATCTAAACCCTAGAGGTGTACTAAACAAATGTTTTTATAGTCTGAGAGAAGGTGATTCAAAACCACGATTAGGAAAGTTACGACAGTTCCCGTTTCTGTCGGAGAGAAGGGAGTTGCTTCTCGCCATATTAACTCATGGAGGAAGAGGATGAAGAGGTCTGTTTGGATTTGGGTTTGATGAGAGGTGTATAACAGAGTCTGGATAAAGGAGCTTTAAGAAGAAGAATGTCCTGCTTTGTACCGATTTCCATCCAGAGTTCCTCCTCTGCTGTGTGGCCTTCACTGACTCGTAAACATCCGTTGCTAAGGAGGATCGAGAAAGAGAAAGGAAAAGGTGGTGGAGGTTCAAATAAATAAAGGAATCTTAATAATAAAGTGTTTCTACACAAATCATAATGTTTTGCAAATTATTTGGCGGCCCACTTGCAATGCGTTCAGGTTGGGAACCGCTGCTCTATTCCATTATTACTAATATGAAACGTGTAGATCTTTCTTAACGTTTACAATCCTTTGTGCACACTATTGATCCTAATACAAGAGACCAAATGTACCATTTCCAACAGTGGAACCAGCGTCCCCCGTATAAATGACGCCTCTTGTAGCACTTTGGGATTACTTTGAGCAATGATAGGTGCTTTACAAATACAATTTATTATTATTATTACTAGATGACACTTATGGTGGTGATGCGTTCAGGTTGCTGGTTTCCCCCCACATTGAGAGAGGAAGTGGGGTCCAGGGTTTCGGGATTAAAATGCCTCTCTTCCACCCGCGTGCGAATCCCAAATCCCAGCGAGCCGCAGAGTTTCCCCTCGCCCAGGAAACCCAACAAACACCCCGTTAAAAACCGCAGCCACATCCCCGTGTTTTCATCTCGCCGGGCACAGAAAACACACTCTGTGTTTTACTGAGACTGGTGTGTGTGTATCACAGTTCTACATGTGGACTCCAGTCTGTCTGATTATCTTCAAATTCAGTTGTCGTGCCTCGTTATTAGATTCGGTGGTGCGACTGTCGCTGTTAAAAGTAACATTTCTGCATTTAAATGGGTAAAAATGAGCAGACCTTGGTTAGATATTTAGTAAAGTTGTGTAGTTTCAGAGAAATGTTGATCCTCTTGTCTGCTGTGATGGCATCTGATCACCTTTGAGCATGCGTCAGCTGCAAGAAACAATCATAAACTGACTTTCTATCCAGTTTAAATTAATATTTCAACCATACACCTTCAAGATAATTGCATGAAGGCTTTTACTGATGGCACGTCTGGATCTGAAGTTATCAGAGAAACAAGCTGAGCTAACGTTAGCGGCAGCTGGACAGAAACTCAGATTTTTAACCTCAAACTGAAACTGTATTCACTGTTTGAGGAGACGAGACGCTGAGGACTACAACTCCCATAATCCAACGCTGCACAACCACTAAACCCAACTCCAGATTTCCACAGATCTCTTTTGGCAGGAAATTACAGAATTACAGATTGTGCCGTATATGAGTATTTAGGAGACGCTAAAAACCTCCTGAACCATGAACACTGAAGGAATCCTTACCAGGAAGCTAAAGACTACAACTCCCATAATGCAACGCTGCACAACCACCAAACCAAACTCCAGATTTTCAGATATTTTTACTGAAAGAGAATAACAGATTGTGCAGTATATAAGTATTCATCTTAAAGCTACTATAAGTCAACATGCTGTACGTCTCTTCCGTGTTTCTGCTGACGAATACAAAGTCTGTCCTTATCGTTGAGGCCTCAGAAAAATATATAAACACATCTTTTTTTACCTCAAACTTTATTCACCGTTGGAAGAGACGAGGAGACGCTAAAGACTACAACTCCCATAATGCAACGCTGCAAAACCACCACTCCAAACTCCAGATTTTCACATATTTTGAGCTCTTGTTGGCAGGAAATTACAGATTGTAGAAGTATTTATCTTAAAGCTACTATAAGTCAACATGCTGTACGTCTCTTCCGTGTTTCTGCTGACGAATGGAAAGTGCGTCCTTATCGTCGAGGCCTCTGAGGGGATAATTGAACGGCCCGAAGCAAACCCTAATTCTCCTCTCTCAACAGGCCGCTGTCGGCATGCTTTATGGGATTATTTTCAGCGTACAGCATGCATAGGCCTCCCTCTTTCCCATGTACATCTCCCCCCCCCCTCGCTCTCCTTGTTCCTGCCTTTCACCTTCGGATTAGTGCGTCCTGCTTCCGGAAACGAAGCACCTCTCGGTGAGAAAGAGACTCCCAGAAGCTGAAGGACAGGAAGGAGCTGCATGAGTCTTCTGGGGATCAGTTAGTATAGAAGTTAACAAAGAGTCGGCTTGTTTTTCACAGAGATATCAGGGAAAACACACTCTTTCGGAGCAGATATACTCAAGAGACTGAGTATAAGGAAAAGGAAACGAGTATTTGTTGAATGCATTATTGTTTGCTGGTGTTCCTGTGCGTTCAGGGTCAATGATAAGCTTTACTAATCTCTTAATGTTCACTGAGGCAGAAATACATTCCTTGTTGACATTTAAATATACCCTCGGTTAATTGACAGTTTTATATTCATTAGGGTCCTGATAACATGGCACACCAAGCTAGATGAACTCATTAAACAGACAGTTATTGTAGAAAATCCAGCTCCAATCATAGCAGACTATGGCCACTACCGTCCATGGAAAATGAAGCATGTATTTTACCAGTGATTTAGATTCGCGCCAAATTTCTATGATTTGTTTTTTGCCCAACGCTTCACCTTTCTACCAAGTTTGAAGAAAATTGGTTCAGAAGACAAAATACTTCTTAAGCGGAGGTAATGGGGATGTTTGTCCTAGAAAAATAATTGGGACATGACCTGTGTTGGTTCTGTTGTAAGACCAGAGATAGAGAATAGGAATTGGGGAGAAATTGCCTTAAATTGAAGAGTTATAAGGTTTCCAATTGTTGAATTATGAAGATTTCTTCCTCAGTAAAAGTGACCCGACCCCCCACTGTGGGTCACATTTTGGTCCAAGCAGAGAAAATGGTTAAATCTTGTGTTTCGACAAGATCTCTTAAGCTACACTGCCTTTAAATCTTTAAGTGGAAATGAAAAGTGTGAAAGCCACTTACATCGAGAGATAATGCTGTGTTACATAATCTAATCTCACGGGCCTTTAGGATTACTTTAGAGCATATATTATCTTTTCCCAATCATGTAAAGTACCATTGACTATACGTTAGCGGAAGCAATGGTTTCCTTGAGCCACACTAACTTTAAATCTTCCAGTTTAATCCTCACTCTGATCATTCTGAATCTGAACGAAACAATAAGTTTGATTCCCGTGTTAAATATCAAACGACAGGTTGGTAATGATAAACAGGTGCGCCCAATACTTCCACGTATATCTAATACAAGAGGAATGTGGCCTATATTGGACAAATGTTGAAAAAGAAAGACGTAAATGCATCCAGATTTCTAAATAACAACTGTCAGACTTTGATTCCTTGGCTCTCGCTCGCTGCCAGAGGCACTTAAACACGTTCTGATCAGACCTGTGAGTGCACCTGGGGGGCCGATAGCACACTCATTAAAACTCAATCATACAAACATCCAACAACAGACCTCCAGACTTACAGTATGTTTTAAGCTCAGAGTAAGGATTCAATCCAATAAAAGGAGTAATCTGATGGACCACACACGGAGCGACAGTAAAGCTGCCTTTCTAAGAACTTCTAGGGAAAGATAGCCTATCGCTCTGCAGATCTGGTGAATCACAGGATGACGGAAATGATTTGGGATACAGCCTAAAGGTTCAGCGTGTTGGGGTTAAATGGCTGGGAACCAGTGCTGTAAGCCATGAACATATGAAGCAGAAGATAGCGATCGCTCCGTTGGGGTCCGAGGCCCGAGATGAAAGACATTCTGACAGCTGAGACAATGGAGATCATGTAGAAACCAAAAACAGCCCGAGGACGAGAATACAACCGGA
>CM062285.1:2542361-2559861 GCA_031216635.1 Dissostichus eleginoides
GAAAACTCCGGGAGAGAAGAGGAAAAACTCCGGGAGAGAAGAGGAAAACTCAGAGAGGAATCCCTGCTTCACTCCTGCTTTCCAGGTACTTTTATCTGCTTTCTTTCCCTCTAAGTGTGTGTTACTGCAGCTCAGTGTGTGTGTGTAGGACTTCATAGTTTTCCCTCTCTCTGAATGACAGGAATTCCCTCCGTCGCAAATTCCTCCGTCTCCGGGGATTAGAGGGCAGCACATTCCATTAATGTCATTTTTCCCCCCGATCCGTACGCAGCCATCTGTTAATTTCTGCTCTTCTGTTTGAAAAGGGAAGCTGCAGAGGGTTTAAAAAGCAAGCTGTCACTTCAAAACAAGCTGCAATCTGTTTGTAGATGTTCCTTTTACTGTAGGTACGTTGTTTAACTTGTGATAAGAGGCATTTTAAACCCCATTTCTCCACGTTCCCTTCCTTCACCTCAGCCCTGATACCTTCTTTCATTAATCTTTTTGAGAGTGCAGGTCTGTCAGTCTGTTTTCTGCACAAACTGTCAGAGACACTCGGCTATTTAACGCAAAGTGAGAAGGGAAACTTGCCGGTGTGGAGGGAATATGATGTATAGTATCTATACCTGGCTGCAGGCGGTGTGAGAGTGTGTGTGAGAGTGTGTGTGAGGTGTTTGCTGATGGAGATTGTGCAGCTGTGAGGCTGAAAGCTGCTGTTGTGTGTGCCGGTGTTTACCTTGGTAAACCAGCCGTGGCTACACTTCCTGCTTGTTTCTTAAAGTATTTAACACAACCACCAATATGCCGTGATGACTGCTGCTTTAAGGATCAATGAGAGGAGCCGTTGAGAGATCCTGAGAGGGAGAGTTCATGTTTCTGGGTTTGGGAGGGAGGTCTTTCTGTAGAGGTCTCACACAGAGCATCTGAAGGCTGTCGCTGAACTCACTTCTACTTTAAATCGCCTCATTCGTTCCCTAAAAGGAAATGTAATTACACATTACACCTAATCCCAGCTTCTGAAGACTGAACTCCACTTTAAATCCAGTCCAGAAACTGGGATTAGGTGTAATGTGTTATTACCTTTCCTCTATTTTAAGGAACAAATGAGGGACCTGGGACTTCTTTGTGTCAAACCTTCTGTCCAAAAGACTTATTCTGGTGTTACAAAATGACTAAACTATTCTGTAATCCTGAGCCAGGCACGTAAAACACTGGCTCACATTTCAATACTGTGAATACTGAGAGAAAGGCACTGAATACGGTGAGAAAAAATAACCTCAGCATCCATAAAAACCTCTCTTCGATTCAGTTTCTGTAGCAGATCCAGTCTTTGAGTGGCCTTTAGCTTCACAGCGCTACCAACAAGAGCAGCTGCTGCAAATAATTAGCTTTTTTCTGGGGGGGACAGGGGGTCGCTTGCCAAGACAAACGTTGTTCCAGTAGCTGCTCTGGCCATCACTAGATCTACCCTGGTGTGTGTGTGTGTTAATGTGTGTGTGAATGTGTGTGTGACAGAGAGAATACCAGCCACAGTGAATCACAGGCTTCCAGACGTCCATGTGACGAAGCAGGTCGTGACTAATGAATGTAGGAAATGAAAAAAGGGCATGAAATATTCACATTCTGAAATGTGTGAACTTTTGAGGCCGTTTTCAGGGAGTATTTCCACTCCTTCTCCGAATCTAAACCCTGCCCTGTGTCTTCTCTCCATAATCAGCGCCATAACTCATCTCACACTGTCATCACGCTGCGTTTTAATCTTCTCAGTGTGACCCTTAAATCACAGTTATGAGTTATATCATTACAGGGTTTTCTGGGTGGCAGAGACATATATAAAGCGTTGCAGATGACTCTCTCTTCCCTGAAGAGTACGGAGATCATGGAGAGAAAAGGAGATTATATGGTGTTGAAATGAACTTAAAATGGAGAAAAGTGGATTTTTTTTTCAGATACTCACCTCATTTTACCTTGAATTCGTGAAGAGAAACGACCCAAAAGTGATGACGGCTGCATTTACAAATAAGCAAGAAACATGACCAACATTTGCTTCAATTCATCGAGGATTCGTTACATTTCTGGACTCTCCGTTCAATTTGCAGGCTTTAACGAAGTATTCAAGGTAACAGAACATGAGTAACTTATATATGAATTGTCATTTTAAGGGTGAAGTACTGCCGTAAACTGTGTGTGTGTGTGTGTGTGAGGACAGATTTCCTGAACCTCTCCTCTGTTTATCTCTCTCTCTCGTAATGACAGTGTTCCTCACGCCGCTCTGATTGCATAGCAGCGCTGCAGTAGATTGCACGCTCCACTATTTGAAACACAGAAGCGTTTCATTGGCACGCCTTTTATTTACGTGGGACGCAGAAAAGAGAACTATCTTTAGATGACTCAGACACTTTCTCAGCTCCCTTTGTTGTCCCCTCTGATCAAAAACATTTCCATGAGTTTCCACACGCAGCCTCACACTAGAGAAATGTGGCTCGCATGCACATCCGGATGCCCACACACACACACACACACACACACACACACACACAACACACACACACAACACACACACACCACACACACACACACACACACACACACACCACACACACACACACACACACACACACACACACACACTGATCTATTTTGAGGCGTTCACAATAGCACCCCCAAGTGTTTGTTCAGCCTCTCATTTGGGGCGGTAGAGGTCAGGGCATGCAAACATCACATCATCGCAGGAATGCCTCCAAACTTGGAAAGAAAGCGACGTATATTCACTTTTTTCAGAGTCTGGCTTTGTTCCTGTTGTCTCCGGTTGAAGAGAAGAAGTGTTTTGTTGGGGAAAAGTCTTGCAAAAGTTCCCAGGAATGACCTCTGACCAGGTCCTTGTCGTTTTGTCCTGGGAGTGAATAGAGCAATGGAAGATGGGAGACTTCTGTCCATTCATTAAAGTGCACTTTTCCCCAGAGAGCGACAGAAAGAGGATTTATTGTTCCTGTGATGTCCAGGGAGGCTTTTGTCCGATTGTTCGTGCACGTGGGGGCATCGTGGGCTTAAGAGGGGAGGATAGAGAGGGGGAAGTGGGGGAGATAAGAGGAGGGAGAAGTGTGAACATGTGAGGAAGTCTCCTGCACACACACTTTCTCCGTTGTCACACACACGTGGACACAAACGTAATCTTCTTGTAGAAACCATAAAAAGACGCACACACACTTCTCTACACACACACACTTCTCTACACACACACACTTTTCCCCCCGTTAGTCCTTCACCCCCCGCAGGGCTGCACTGTCCCTGCTTTGTCATCCCTCTTGTCCGATAATCCCCTCCCCAGGGAGAAGCAATCTGTTTTAGATTTGAAAAGAGAAAGGGCCCGGCCTGTATCACGTACAATTAAAGCAGCCGTCAGAAAAAGCAGCCATCAGAAAGCGTTTCGGAGGGAGAAGTGCGCCGCTGGGGGGTTTTCCTTTTCATCCGCCGCCACTCCAAGAATGGAGATAATGGAATGGGAGGGTTTTGGGGGAGAATGAATACATTTCCTCACCCCTCCATCCCGCTCCACAGCTCCACTAATAGAAGCCAGCATGCGTTTGTTTCAGCTCTTCTGCTCCCTTTCTTCCCTTTCTCCCCTGCAGCGGGCAACACATTCAGCCTCTGCCAGTGTGTGTGTGTGTGTGTGTGTGTGTGTGTGTGTGTGTGTGTGTGTGTGTGTGTGTGCGCGCACTTGGCCATGTGCTCCTGGTAGCCTCTGGTCACACACAGCCCCACTTTGCCATGTGGATGCAGAGCGGCTGCGTATTTGAACAGTTGTCGAATTGAAGGTTGAGTAACTTTGTTTATAGCGCTCATGTCCAGCCATGCACCACACACACACACACACACACACACACACACACACACACACACACACACACACACACACACACACACACTGTTTTTTGCTACCTGCAAGAAGACACGTTACTGCTTTGGTTTTATGAAGTGATGATGGTTTTGTAGGAATATTTTTAATTTTCTGCAGAAATGGATCTACTCTCTGCATCCAGTGGCACGACACACACACACACACACACACACACACACACACACACACACACACACACACTCTCTTTCTCCCCGCGGCCACTCTCCTGAACATGTTGGGATGATGCATTCACTGCATTCCTTCAACTCTGCCTCTGAATGTGAAGCAGTGAGCGGAGGATCTGCAGCTCTCTTTTATCGAGATATTGCAGGTATTTTACAATGCTCAGGAATGTAGGAAAGTTAATTAAATTACACAAATGAGGTTTGTGCTTTTGGAAAAGCCACACACTGAGCCAGAGGCATGGAAAGGAGTGATCCTCGTGTACAAATTACAGGTTTACGTGTCTGTCTGTGACTCTGAATGACACACACACAATACGTGACACACTCACACACCCAGAGGCGTGGCCGGAGTGCTGAGCAGGCACAGGTGCTCTGGTTTTTACGATGGTATCATGTTGGTGTGTCACGTTTGTTTATGGCCTTCAGGGTCACGCAGGCTGCTTCTCAGGGTCTATGTTTGTCTACGGTTCCCACAGAATACGCCTCCACATGTTCCACATTTTCGGGGTGTTTGGTTTCATGCACCGTGCTGACGGAGCTGCTGCCCCACCGAGGAATCTCCCTTCCTTTATTCCCCCTTTTTAAAGATTGATTGCCACTCAGAGTTTATTGGTTTGTACTAACAAGGGGTGCTTTTTATTTGATGCCCAAGGCTGATCCTAGCTCTACAGGAGAGTACGTATCACTGTGCTGCGATAACAAGAATATAATTAGCTAACGCCTGATTACTAGAGAGAGAAATCATGGCTTATTGGGTTAATCTGTTGTTTGTTCACCCTGTAAGAGTGTGAATAGTTGATGTGAGTCTTAATCACTTCAGCTGTCGCTAACATGGTTTAATTTGATGCATTTTGATAACTTGCATTGACAAAACAGCTGCCAAACTCCTTAAATGTTTACTAGAGAGAGAAATCATGGCTTACTGGGTTCATCTGTTTGTTGAGGGTAGTAGTTTATGTGAGTCTTAATCACTTCAGCTGTTGCTAAGTTACTTTTATCCAAGCCGTTAGATGATAAATAGGGATTTGATCATTGGGTATACTGTGTTTATTGGTCGACTTTGATCACTTTTACAGCAAAACAGCTGCCAAACTTCTTAAATGTGTTTATTTCAGGTTCATACAGTCTTTTTGGTTGCATTTAAGTAATTAATGGGATAAGTCGAGGCTTACTTTAAACAGAAAACCTATTACTCTACCTGTTTATCTTTCTGTCACTAAACTCAGCTCTGTCTGTATCGACCCTGACATAATACTCTTTAGACATTTAGAAAAAGTAATGCTACATTAGCTTTTTTAAACCTTTCTCTGCCTTATTCTACCTCAATCAAGTCAAGGAGAAATGTATACATGGATCTGTATGTCTTTAAACTGCACCATACAGAGAGAGAAGCCAACGTCTACCGAATTACTTTTGAGTTATTCAACAGTGTGTTTCTTGTCAATGTCAACGATATTTAAGGAACCAAATTCAAGTCACACATCCAGTTGAACGTGGTAAACTTGGCTGAGCTCTCTCTTTCCATGCGGCTGAATTCATGGAAAAGAAGTCGATCTCTTTATTCTTGACAGTTACCTCAGTGGAAACCCATTGAAGCGATTAGCCGTGTCTCATGTGGTCGAAGGAAGCATTTATCTGGGGTGAAAGTGACGAGACAGAAAGCCACCCGTGACTTTCAGGGTTAGTGTTGATTGTGATTCGATTTGTAGCTTGCATATCTCACTATCAATCAGAGAGGTTTCCCTTCCACACACTCCCCCACTTTCTCCTCAATCTGCCGCCTTGTAAACTCACTTCAGCCTCCAGGTAAAACAATGCATGTCTTTTAAAACCTAAAGTTTAAACGATAACCGTAAGCGATCATGTATTTAATGTACATTTTGTAGAAAAAGCTTGCAGTAATCGGCCTCTCAGTCTCCTTAATTCCACTTTCTCTTGAATCTGCTTTCTTGTAAACTCACAAAACAATGCATGTCTTGCACCGTCTTGCACCGTCTTGAACCGTAAGCGATCATGTATTTAACGTCCATTTTTATTTTGATACAAGAAGAAAAAGCTTGCAGTAATCGGCCTCTCAGTCTCCTTATTCCCCTTCAATGCCCTGAACATAATGATGGGTGTGTGTAGCACTAAAGCTGCTTTCACACCAGATCAGGCTTTGTGGTGATTAGAGTGTGTGTGTGTGTGTGTGTGTGTGTGTGTGTGTGTGTGTGTGTGTGTGTGTCAGTCAAATGGCCCGTTCGTGTTACGTCATGTCGTGAACTTTAACCCCAGGAAAGTATTTACAAAAGCATGCAGATCTAGACGATAAATACCAGGTGCTGGACAGGAGACCAAGAAGGAGACAGGAAGAAATACTGAACCTAAACATGCTGCAGGAATGAGTCCTAAACGTGGAAATAAGTCAGCATTTCATCACTTTTTATTCCCTCTTCTCGTAGTCAATGGTGTATTCTCTGCAATATTCCAAAAGCTAATGGAAAGATCCTGTTGGATTTTGTAATGATAGCCTTTGCGATGCTATCTTCTGGGTCAGAGTACAAACATATGTCATCATTGCAGAACCCTATGCACCTAGAAGAGGTTTTCCAACCGTAATAAGAGACCAACAGAGAAGAAGGACTTTTTCCTCCGTTTCCTGTTCCTTCTCCACTAAATGGACACAAACCAAACAACGCTTCTTTCTGACACTATGTCGCAGCATAGACGGCTTGCCAAAAGCTTGTTAAACTCCTGTGGGTGTCCTCAAATCCATTGGCCGATAAGTTGATTCTGATTCAACCTTTCTCTTCTCCAAAGCTGCAAAAGTTGGTGTAAATCCAGCCTAAAGCCACTCTGTCAGTGTGGCCAGCAGGAGGCTTTTCCTTTAGAAACACACACCTCAATTAAGGCTGTCCATAGTGAAGGATATGCACAATTAAATACCCACCAGCCTGCAAACACACACACACACACACACACACACACACACACACACACACACACACCCATGCATAAATAAACACCAGCAGCTTTCTGAAAATGACCTTGTGTGTTTTTTAATCATTTCCCTCTTAAGGGTTCTCATGATTTCCAGCAGACCACCTGGTCGTTGCCACTTTGAAGTCTTTTTGGACCAGGATTCCTTTAATTATACATTAAGATGCATCCGTAATATTGATGGGATGGCCTGGCTGCCTTGGCACTACAAAGGTTTCTCTTTCCAGGTCCAGAGGAACACGAGGGCTTTACCTAATGGACCTGAATGCACTCGCTCCAGGTTTCACGTTTCACTGAATCGAGGCCATTCTTCTTCATTAAAGCAGCCGGCGTTGTACCCCAAACACGACACATACCAGCGGAGGAGAATCATTTCTCTGCAACATCTGAAACAGAGGAAAACAAAGCCTGTGAACGTGCCTGTCAAAGGTTCAGAGTTGTGAAACATGTTGGAACAAAGAGAGCCAGTGATGTCTCCGCGCTGGAATTCTGTCACGGATCCTACCCCGATTTTAGCATTTTGGTCAAACAAATCATGGGACTTAAGAGTCTGAAAACACCGAGGTCTGAGCGGTTCCCAGTGAGAAACCACAGCCAAAAGAGAGTCAGGGACAGAGCCTTCCTTCAGTCAGCAAAGTGTGCAAAGTGCTGCTCAGCGGGACCCAAAAACAGGCCCTCCTCAGTCCAAAAAAGCCCCCTGTCAGTCCTCATGGCGGCACACCAGGCGATTCCCTCGGATTACTGAAATATTTGGACAAACCTTAATCTAAGCCATTGCAATAATTATGTTCCCCCTCTGAAAAAGCAGTCTGCACTCAGAAAGGTCACTGGTCTGCAGCAAAGAGGCAAGAAACATAAGATAAGATAAGATAAGAAGTACTTTATTGAGCCCAATTTGGGACATTGTTTGCGTTGCAGCAGCATCAAAAGACAAGGCATTGTATAATACAAATTAAAAGACTAGAAATAAACATGCCAAAATGTCTCAATAGAGATAAAATAGCATTACAAATAAGTTGAAAATATACATGTTGAATTACAAATGTACAGTAACAAAATATGAAGCAGCAAAACAAATCATATTGCTCAGTTTAGATGCAGCTACACATGCTATCCCTCATTTTCTCCAGTTCTCTTATAGTAGAGGTCGAGAGCCTTTCTGAACAACCTGCAGAATTCAAACTATGCCAGCAGTTGAATTCCCCTCTCTTTGTGCCTCAGAGATGGAGGAAAGAGGGGATTTGAGCTGCTTTGAAACCTCCATTGTCCCTCATAGCTAGGCCCTTTTTATGAATGAGTGATTTACGGTAGTGGCATCTGGTTTGGGTTTTGACCTGCATCTTGTTTTGGGGAAAATGAACCCGCTCACCTCCGAGCTCTCCGTGTTACCTGAGGAAACAAAGACAGATTATTTGGACAAATCCACGGGTAATTGCTGTCAGTCAGAGTGTTTCTCGCAGATGAACTTCCTGCCAAAAGTACACACTTCCTTCACTCAAGTAGAAGTACAGATACTCATGTTTAAAAATACTCTGGTGAAAGTAGAAGTACTGACTAAACTTCTTTACTCAAGTGAAAGTAAAGAGGCTTTGAAATGTCCTTCAGTAAAAAGTACCCATAACTAGCAGCTGTTTTAAAGAGTACCTGACCTCCCTTTATATTAATAGAACAATAATGTCATTGTTAGCTAATGAATGTTTCCATGCTGAACAACGGCAACATGACAACGTTTTCATTGGTCCCTCTTCTTTAGAGAAGACCAGGAAATGATGGATACACGGATCGTGTTCAAATCAATAGGCACGCAATGACTCTAAATAATAATGATCACGCCACCAGACACACATTCAGACTAAAGGAACCAGCCTGTTTGGAACATGGAAGAAGTAGAAAGTACAGGTATTTGGGTTCAAAATGTAAGAAGTAGAAAGTACAGGTATTTGGGTTCAACATGGAAGAAGTAGAAAGTACAGGTATTTGGGTTCAACATGTAAGAAGTAGAAAGTACAGGTATTTGGGTTCAACATGGAAGAAGTAGAAAGTACAGGTATTTGGGTTCAAAATGTAAGAAGTAGAAAGTACAGGTATTTGGGTTCAACATGTAAGAAGTAGAAAGTACAGGTATTTGGGTTCAACATGTAAGAAGTCAAAGTAAAAAGTCGTCAGGAAAATAAGTAGTGGAGTAAAGTACTGATACCAGAAACATGTACTTAAGTACAGTAACAAAGTATTTGTACTCCACCACTTCCCACCTCTGACTGATCAGAACTGAAGCCTCTTGTTTGCTGCAGCGATGCCGATCCGAAGCAGGCTTTTACAAGACTTTTGTACCTTCAAACCTCCGCAGAAAACCCCCTCCTCTTCGTTCTCTCCTCCCTCCCTCCCCCCCCCCCTCCTAACCCCAGTGTGTGGGTAGCCTCAGGTTTTTGAGGTTAGGTTAACAAGCCGCCATCAAAGACGTTTTATAAACTTGGGTCAGAGGAGGGTCAGGGTGCAGCGGGGTGTGTGGTTGGATTCCCTAAAAGAGATCAGAATACCTCTATCCGTCCCACAGAGGGGACATGTACATTGCTACAGCAGAAAAGAGACAAAGACAGCTTCATGTTAAATTCACAAAATACACATCCTGTAACAGTTCTGAAGATTTAGCAGCCAGGTACATATTGCACATTTTGCACATAGTATTTAACAACAAGGGGTGTTATAGTCTGTACAATCTGCAGATTTACAACGTGCACAAAACACAGCTGTCTGTGCACAACATCCCTGAAAGAGCTGCAGAGAAACCTCCTGAAAGTAAAGATTAGAGAAGTGTTGAGGTGTTGATGGCCATTAATCTGAAAATTGCACATCTTTAATGTTGCAGCTGTGTGTCCATAGTGGCCTTTTTGTTCCAGGCCTTTGAACTCTTGGGTATTTCACCTTCATCCCCCCTCCTCCTCCTCCACATCTCACAGTAGAGTACAGGCGCATTTAAAGGGTCATTAGTGCTAATCCTGCTAAACAATGAGGAAGCAGAAACAAAGCTGAGACTCAGGAAGAAATCTCTCCTGCAGACGAACAGAAGACGGGCTCTTATAGGCTGCATGACATACAGAAATGAGGGTTTATAAAATGACAGATTCTCATGCATGACGTTGCCAACATGCATCTGAAGCAATAACAGAGATGTCAGTATATCTGTCAGTGACTTAGGGGTTAGTTCCTTCTGCTCGTAGATATTCTAAATGTATACGTCTTGATTTTGTACGTGCATCCATTTCATTTTTACTAATCATGTTTTGCATCGTTACAACGAAGCATATGAGCACACTTGAAAACATACTTGGCAATAAACCAGATTCTGCTTCTACACATGATCCTTTTCTTCATGAAATAAAGGAGTCCAGAGGTCAGTTCCTTCTGGTCGTAGATAAACTTCAGATGACCTCCTGAGGAAAGTGGAAGAGCTTAAATTAAGTTAGGAGCTCCTTCGTGGAATCGGAGTGTCTTTTAGCCTGCGTTAGATTAAATGTGTGTGTGCTTATTAGTTTCAAACAGTGAAGCTATGGACTAGCTAACCACATCAGCACCACACGGTTTCTGTCAGTTTCCACTACGAGGCTTCCTGTCTGTTTCCTCAGAAGAAGAACTATGAAGAGGCTGGGAACAGACATGGCCAGAGTACACACACCCTTTCCTCAAGTAGAAGTACAGATACTCGTGTTTAAAAATACTCTGGTGAAAGTAGAAGTACAGATACTAAGTATTTGTACTCCACTACTTCCCACCTCTGCACACAACACACACTCTACACAACACACACTCTGGCTGGGAACCATCAGCATGTAAAATGTATTAGCTTTGGGTGCTAACATTCACCCAGAAACTGAGTCTCTGTGAGCGTCTATTGTTTCTGGGACGCTCTCCAACTCCTGCAGGGGAGTGTGAGATTGTTGTGCCTCTCCCTGCATGTGTTTGTACAGAAGTGTGTGTGTGTGTGTGTGTGTGTGTGTGTGTGTGTGTGTGTGTGTGTGTGTGTGTGTGTGTGTGTGTGTGTGTGTGTGTGTGTGTGTGTGTGTGTGTGTGTGTGTGTGTGTGTGTGTGTGTGTGTGTGTGTGTGTGTGTGTGTGTGTGTGTGTGTGTGTGTGTGTGTGTGTAATGCGCTGAGGGCTGTTTGTCCAAACGGCGCCAGTGTTTGCTCAGCGCTGTCACCATGACTGGCTGCTAAATCTCCGTCTGGACCGCTGACCGTCACGACAAAAAAAAGAATCATTTGTTGAAGCAGAATCTGGTTTATTGCCACGTATGTTTTCACGTGTGCTAATAGGCTAAGGTGTAGTGATGCAAAACTCAAACGTAATAAGTTAAAACTAAATAAAAGCAAGTACAAAATCATGAGGTTTAAACTGAGAGCAGAAGAAAAATGGAATATATCTGAAATTGAAATGAAAAAGCTGTGCATTAAGTTTGTGCAGAAATATGCTAAAGTATCTGCGTAATGTGCAAATGGTTACAGTAATGTTCACTTGTTATATATATTTAGCATCTGAAGGAGCCCTTAGTGTTTTTCCATTTGTTCTCAGGTCATTAACTCAGAACAGAGACAGGAGATGATGGAGAACATGTTTCTGTCACGCTTCATCTCACAGCCATAACACTGAAAATCACCTGCTCAAACATGCCTTCTTTAGAATGAAAAATAGGTGCTGAATCAAAGAGAATCATAGGGATGCAATCCAGGTCATATTTGACCAGAGCGTATATAAAAAATGGATTATTTGAGTGATTGGAATCAGTGACCTCCAGCAGATTGGTGTGGATTTCCAGCTTTCCGCCTAAAATGCATTTCATTTAGCACATTTTCCACATTTGATGCATTAATTAACACTCTCACAGCCTTAACATGATACTGAAGGTAAAAAAAGCATTCAAATATACCATGAGTATATCAAAAATGTATTAAAATAGGCTTTAGATACACACTCCCATTCCTTGTATATCTTTTGTATATTGCTACAGGGAATAAGTAATACTCTTTCTTTGTGAAGGCTCCCTTAGTTACGGTATGATAATCATTATATATTTCTCCCTGTTGACATTATTCAGAGTTTTTGAGTGACGACTCGGAGTCACCAGTGATTGGTAGATGTTGGTTTGGGGGTTAATGCAGCGTATGACTTCTGAGTGACAGGTGGAAGGAGGGCTGTGATTGGCCGAGGCTGCGGTGCGTGTGTGTGAGAGTGTGTGAGCAGAGTGTTTCCCTCAGAGACAGATCTGACACGAGAGGAGAGAGGAAACATAAGAAAGTAGTTGGATATAATAATACATTTGATTGATATAGCGCTCTTCCTGGTGCTCAAAGCTATTATGGGATATAGAGATTCTGTGAGGTGAGATCTGCTCTTTGGTTTGTTTAAAATGTTTTCTTGGGTTGTTGTGATCTGGTTAGAGTTGTTTGTGAGGGATTTGTTTACTTGTTTTGACTTCTATTGGAACTGTTGGAGAAGTTTTCTTCGAGGTTTAACTTCTCTGTTTACGGAAAAAACGTTTGAGATTGATTCCTCTGAAGTAAACATGTTGTCTTCATGCTTTAATGTTCAAAAAGCTCTTTGTTCTCACACTGCCTGTGCTGCAGCACCTCCTTTCACCCTCTGTCTGAAACCAGAGCTGCTCTGATTGGTTAGCTGTTGTGATTGGTCAACCTGCTTGGAGATGTCCCGCCCCTTTAGCCTTAATCACGTACAATGTGTTGGAGCGCTAGCCAATAGGAGCACGAGTGTTACGTAGTGATGTCACCATGTTTTGGAACTTTGTGATTTTAGCCTCTGCAGACCATTGACATGCACTTAAAAAAAATGTATACAAAAAAGTACGTTTTCTTTGTACTGTTTCTGTTCGGATTGTATGTAAAGCGTCTTTGAGCATTAGGAAAAGCACTATAAAAAATCCCATGTATTATTATTATTATTATTATTATTATTATTATTGCCAAAAGGGCCTCTTTAAAAGTTCCTAAACTGTTTTAAATTGTCTCTTTTAACGTCTCGATTTGTTTTCTGTCTTCCCTTCAGCTCCTGGCTCTTTCTCCCTCCCTCCCTCCATCTATCCTCCCCTTCCTCCTCCTCCTCCTCTTCCTCTTCCACCATGTTTCTCCACTTCCTGGCCCTGGTGTTCCTCCTGTCTCCGGGCAGCGAGGCTTTCTCCACCACCAGATCCCAGAGAGGCAGAATCCAGAGGGACCGCAGGAACATCCGGCCCAACATCATCCTCATCATCACCGACGACCAGGACGTGGAGCTGGGTAAGAGCCTCTCTGGTCTATCTATCTATCTACCTATCTATCTATCTATCTATCTACCTATCTATCTATCTATCTATCTATCTATCTATCTATCTATCTATCTATCTATCTATCTATCTATCTATCTATCTATCTATCTATCTATCTATCTACCTATCTACCTATCTATCTATCTATCTATCTATCTATCTATCTACCTATCTATCTACCTCTCTCTCTCTCTCCCTGTCTGTCTGTCTATCCGTCTCTCTCTCTCTCTCTCTCTCTCTCTCTCTATCTCTATCTCTATCTCTCTATCTATCTCTATCTCTCTATCTCTCTATCTCTCTATCTATCTATCTATCTATCTATCTCTCTCTCTCTCTCTCTCTCTCTCTCTCTCTCTCTCTATCTATCACCTGGTCCTGATGAAGGTCTTTGTCTTTGTGGGGAACATTCGGTGGTCTTCCTCCTCACGCATTAAATATTAAACAGAGGCCATAAGCCACAGCAGAGCGGCCATCTGGTCGATTAACCGCTGAATTATAATGGAGGTCAGATTATGTAAATGGACTGAATTGTTATTCCATATTTTATTCATATAATGCAGATTTAATGTGTTGTATTGTTTGCAGAGGTACAGGACAGAACAGGTACATTCGTTCTATTTTATATAGCTTTAAAACTAAAAGGCAGGGAAAGACAGCATGAAAATAGATGCACGCTGTACGCATACACACTCTATATGCATCTAAAAACACACATTATCCAATAGTTTATTACCTCATTTCATTAGGTATGTTGTGCATCATTTGTGTGTCTTTTGCATGAAAAAGGCTTATAAAAATGCAGAATATTAATAGACAAAATGTTTTTTTCTAACCTATTATAAATCAATTAAGTTAAGATTGATCAAATACAAGTTTTAGGACCATTTATTGAGATTATTTTTAGGGTTTTTTCGTTAGTTTTCTAGCTTGTAAACGTTTCATTGTAATACATTAACTCATTAACTATATCTTTTTAATTACCTTTCTTAGTGTCTGCGCCTCTAGACCCTAGTCTGGAAGTCATCTTTGAACTTTATAAAGTACTCTATATGCAAATCATGTATAAAAATAAAGACATGTTTAAATCCGCAGCTCTGACCTCCATACTGCGTCCTCAGGTTCTCTGCAGGTGATGAATAAAACCCGTAAGATAATGGAGGAGGGCGGCACGACGTTCACCAACGCCTTCGTCTCCACGCCCATGTGCTGCCCGTCTCGCTCCTCCATGCTGACGGGGAAGTACGTGCACAACCACAACACCTACACCAACAACGAGAACTGCTCCTCTCCGTCCTGGCAGGCGCAGCACGAGCCTCGCTCCTTCGCCGTTTACCTCAACAACACCGGATACCGGACAGGTGAGGAAACACTGTGGAAACTCACATGATAGTTCACATTCAAGGAGGTTTTTAGAGATGCATAAACGTTCCCTTTAAACACCTGATGTATGAACACTAAACACATGCAGGCCTGGGGATGTTTACAGCAGAGGAAGACAGACAGGAAGTAAACACTAACAGGAACACAGCATGAGCTCTGCAGAGTTTAAGGACTTGTTAGTGGAACAGAAACTGTGAACAGACTCTGACAGTCACAGAAAACCTTGATGCTGTTGCTGCAGTTCAGCCGTTGGAACATTTTCACGTCAATAAAATCACTTAGAATTAATATCAGGAGTCAAGTGGTTAGTTTATTTAGTATAAATCTGACATTTTCTCATTATTTAACGTATAAAAGTGGCATTTCTCAGGTCAGAGTCCTGCCAGCTCGCTGTCAGTCTTCCACTCGTGTTAGTCGATGCAAATATTTTACAGTAAGCTCGACTCCTGGCTGTCTGCTGTGAGAAATGCAAACAGAGTCTGTGTGCCAGGTCTCTGTCGAGCGCGCGCGTGTGTGTGTGTGTGTGTGTGTGTGTGTGTATGTGTGTGTGTGTGTGTGTGTGTTGGGCAGCTCAGTGGGGTCCTGCAGATGCATCGCTCTGAAATTAGCCTCCTCTCGGGCAGACTGGCTCTCTGCCCGGTCTCTCCGAGAAACTGAGAGCAGCAGAGCCAGGACACACACACACACACACACACACACACACACACACACACACACACACACCACACACACACACACACACACACACACACACACACACTTCATTTCTGCAGGTACAGGTAGAAGCAAACAGAAAACAACATGCATTAATTAAAAGCTGTTTTATTTGCATTGCATCAAGTTCTTCGTCCACTTAGTCTGCAAAATGTCTCAGTTCTGACTCGTGTTACATAATATTCCAACCTTATGTTACATAACCTTTCATTTAGCTTTTATCCAAAGAGACTTACAATAGGTGCATTCAACCATGAAGAGACACACTCAGAAAAAGCAAGAATCCTGCAGGAACATTAGCTTTAAGAAAACCAAACCATCGTAAAAGATCATTTTTCTGTTTTACACAAATGTTTTATCGGCCAAGCTGCAGGCGAGGAAGGTAAGACTTGAATGAGGCTTTATTGAGAATGAATTACAGCGTAACAGCAGGTTATTTCCACCAAAATCACATCTTGCAGAGTCCACTTCGAGATCTAACAACACTGCATTAAATAACGGAAACACGTTCAAATTGTCCACATGTTGCATCCTTGCTTTAGAAACTCTTTGCACACTGAAAGCTGCATTCTGGCACGTTCACCAGTGGTGAATAATCAAATATAGCACTTTATATCAAAGGAACAGCAAAAGGAAACATAACCTTAGCATAGTGCATCTTTTTCGCTATATACAAAAACTCTGTCCTTAATTTAAATGACATTAAACGACTGTGTATCCATGCCAACATCATATTTTTTATAATTTAAAGTGTTTAAGTGTCTCTTACAGGCTGCATATTAAAACAACCTCTCTCTTTATTCTGCTTGGCACACTGAAAGCTGCATTATGGCTATACTATCACTGTCTGTAAATAATGAAATATAGCACTTCATAACGGAGGAACAGCAAAAAAACGTAGCATAACCCATTTATTTTAAATGTTCTTAACTTAAATGACATTTAACGACTGTGTATCCATGCAAACATCATATTTGTTGTAAGTGCTTAAGTGTCTTCTTCTTCTCCTTCCAGGCTGCACATTAAAACATCCCCTCTCTTTATTCTCCATCTCTTCCTCAGGCTTCTTCGGCAAGTACCTGAACGAGTACAACGGCAGCTACATCCCTCCTGGGTGGCGCGAGTGGGTCGGATTGATCAAAAATTCCCGCTTTTATAATTACACCGTGTGTCGGAACGGCTACAAGGAGAAGCACGGTGCCGATTACGCCAAGGTATGTGCTCATCGTTAACTCGTTTGTTTCCCTCCATATAAAGAGGAGGCGGGACAAATTGCAGCTTGCACTCGAGCTCTAAATACAGACGAGAAGCTCTTCACTTATCGCGCCGTTGTGATGTCGACGAGCAGGAATTCTGATCAGATTAAAGGGAGTCTTCCTCTGCTGCATGCCTTTATTAAGTCAACATCTAGAAGCTTCTTTATGAGATAAACACCACCCTGTGTTCGTGTCTGTCTGCCATTTTCCTTTTTGTCTCGGAAATCTGACTTTAAGTCCGTTTAAGTAAGTAAGTAAAATGTATTTAAAAGGGCTTTTCCCAGACATAGTCACAGTGTCTTGACAAATCATTAAAACATACGAATCATAAAAGATGAAATGACCACACAAGCCACGTGTTAAGAAGTGCTGTCAGATTCTTGCACAATAATATCCTGCATTATATCTATCTATCTATCTATCTATCTATCTATCTATCTATCTATCTATCTATCTATCTATCTATCTATCTATCTATCTATCTATCTATCTATCTATTTATCTATCTATCTATCTATCTATCTATCTATCTATCTATCTATCTATCTATCTATCTATCTATCTATCTATCTATCTATCTATCTATCTATCTATCTATCTATCTATCTATCTATCTATCTATCTATCTATCTATCTATCTATCTATCTATCTATCTATCTATCTATCTATCTCTCTATCTCTCTATCTCTCTCTCTATCTATCTATCTATCTATCTATCTATCTATCCATCTCTCTATCTATCTCTCTATCTCTCTCTCTATCTATCTATCTCTCTATCTCTCTCTCTCTCTATCTA